>JXOS01001175.1:220-41144 GCA_001015075.1 Cirrula hians
AAAAAAAAAAAAAACAGATGTTGAACAAAAACTAACAAAAAGCAAAGCAGAAAACAAAAAATATCGGTAAAAGCTGCGAACGACAATGAAAAAGAACTGAAGTGTAGCACAAAGAAAACAAGAAATGAAAAGAATGAGTTATTAAAGTAATTTTTGAAAAAGATGAAGGTGATTTGAGATTAAGTCGACGCGAAAAAAAAAGAACAGAGGTGGACAAAGGAATGAAAGAAAATGCAAAGATTAAGTTGTTTAAGGTATTTAATAAAAAAAAAGGGAGAAGAATAATTACATATTAATAATAGAGGTAAACAAAGGAATGAAAAGAAAAGTGGAATTCAAATACTGAAGCGGTTAACGAGAAAGCACAAGCAAATAAGAGTAGAATGCAAAACTTTGCGATTAAAGCTTGTTTAAAAACAAATAAAGAAAAACAGTTAGAGATTAAACGAAAAACATAGACATACAACTAGGGTGTAGCAAAATTGAAAGAATAAGAAACCAGCATGCAAAGAATGAGCTGTTAAAGCTGAAAAACAAAAAAAAAAAAAAAAAAATTGAAGTTGAGTACAACACAAGCGAAAGAATGAGTATTGGAAGAAAAAGAAGTTTAAGAAGGAAAATAAAAATCAAATAACATGTGCGAGTCGAGAGACAGAAATCACTGTAGCTATGAAGATGCATGAAAATCGATCATTCCACGCTTTATTTCAAAGATAGTGGAGACGTCAGATATACAGAGGCAAAAGCGATTAGCACCAAGAGTGCGCATTTTGAAAATCAATTGAAATGCGTAATTCTGAATAGTGCGCTATTTCGCGGGCAATACTTTGATGCCTTACTTCAAAGACTATGCCAAGGCTTTGAAGTAGTTTTGTTGTTGCTGGCTTTGAAATTGCCATTGGCAGGCACATTAATTTCCGCTCTCAAATAACAATGCCTACTGTTTTCATGGCAACAAAGCTGTTAATTGCACACGCACACATATACATGCGCACTAAATGCGTGTATTTCTAAAGGAACCAATGCCAATCAATGCGCCACAATTCAGCTAAAACTTTGTTGTTCGTGAGTAAAAATGTTGCCGAAGTTTGAAGGACTTACGCTGGCGGCGCCAAAAGCACACCTTTCATGTTTAAAAACAACTCTGTCAGTGTATATGTGACTGTGTAAGCGAAAGTAAAATTATATTATGTGAGCATACACACATACATACACACGCCCGCACTCGAATATATTCCATTAATTAAAGAAACTCTCAAAGCCGCACGCTGCGCGCACCGGCAGCGCCATGCCGACGCGCACAAGCACAATGCCGCAATAAATGGCTTCAGGTTATGATTTTAATTCGATTAGACTGAAACAATTAACGAATTAACGCCTCCTTACAGTTGTTGTCTTTGTATAATTGTTTGTTTGTTTGCGCGCGGCGCCTGTGTGCGTGTGTGTGTGCTTTCGTGCTGTTGGTTCTGTCATAAAATCTTTGTGCCTAATTAGGAGCATACGCATGCAGGCAACTGTGTTGGGACGCGGTGGATTGTTTCTGGGTTTGTGTGTGTGTGCGTGTGTGCTTGCGTGAAAGTGTAAAATTTTGCATTGTTTTCCGTTTATGAATTGTGCGAAATGATTTTACGCCATGTTGAATGCTTTGTGCTCTGTGTGCAGCAAATAGTTGCGCTGTGTGCGCCTGTGTGTATGCTACGCTAATCGTTGCTGGCATTTGCAAGTTTTTGGCATTCATAATTTGTTGGCGCTATTGTGCACACTCGTGTACAGCCATTCGCAAATGCGGCTGAGGCATGTGTGCACATGTGCGCGTAATGGGCGTCGAGATTAGGCTTTAATTTGCATACGCCAGTTAGCAATTAAGTGCTTAATTAGCGGTTTTGCTTCACTTGGAAATTATTAAACGCATTTTCATTTTTTGACGCCAGCAATGCGTACGTATTGCCGTGCAACTACCGTTACATTTTAATTTTTGTATCGCAATACTCCCATGAGCCCAGTTGTAATGAGCAGGGACGCGCAAATCATCTGTGCAGCATGAGCTGAATACTTTATAAAATATTATTAATAATATTATAAAATAACAAAAACAATTTTGAGGTTAAAGCACTTTCGAGCTATCAAAAAAAAAATTTGCTAATCTTACACATTTCTTTATAACAAGAATACATGCTACGATATGGAACAATAAAATATTAATTGTCTGTGCGCAAGGAAAGTTACATGTTTCGAAAACAACAGCAAATAGGTGAGTAAACTTTACGAGCACCGCCGGCAAAAAGAAAAAAAAAATTTTTTTTTTAATATAAAAAAAAATGTAAGAAAGCTACAGACATCTCAGGCCAATAGTGAGATGTACATCGCTTCCAAACTGTTAAATACAGAGAAATCACAGCATGAATAAAACATTAATTTTGGAATTAAATGGTGTTTTGAAAGCATTTCAGATTTAAGTACAATCAATATCATTTTTGTTCCAAATATTGATTATATTTTTGTTCCATAAATAATACAGGTTTGTTAATATGATCTGCCCAAATTTGTTTAAAATTCATTTTTCGGACCATTTAGGGGTATTGGAACAGGTGTATTTTTCATCCAATTATGCCAATTATGGTTACTCAATATTGAAATTGTGTTGAATTTGATTAATTTTTCTAAATTGAGTTAATCCTTCTTTTCGGCTCTCAAAACTGTACTGGAGGTACCTTTGATTTTCTTTTAATCCTGCTTGGTTTTCTCCAAATGTGCCCCTTTATTTAAATTTTAATTAAATTAATATGAATTTGTAATAGTGTAAATAATAATTTAAATTTATTAAGATTAAGTTCAGATTCATAAAATTTCTCTAAAAAATGCTTGTCTTGTTTTTTTTAAATTTATATTCGATATTTTCTTATTCTGCATACTTTGTAAGCAAACTGTCTTTTCCTTTTCAAAGCACTCAACGCTTAGCTGTCGTTATGGCTCTCACGCCTTTACTATTCTATACTACTTTGATTTCATTTTGTACAATCTATTTTGTTAGTGTAATATGTTTACATTTACAAACAAATGCTCTAACCAATGGCATATAATGGAATGTGTTGTTAATTAAATAAAATAAAATTAATTTATGTTTCACACAATTTCTTATAAAAACCCAAATTTATATACTAACTTCAAAAAATTAAAATATTCAGCGTGCTTTGCAACGCAAACTGTCTTTTGTTTTGTTGGATGAACTTGCTCCGCTCAGCTGCCGCTAGGGCTCTCATGTCTTTACTTTATTTCATTCAACGCAATGTAATGTGTTACATGTAAGCAATTGCACTAAGCATTAGCCAAGAATTGATACAAAATTTCTTGGTTAACCTTCGAGTAAGCATTATGAGAGATACAATTTTTTTAATCAATTACAGATAATTAATTTATTATTTATAACGTTTTTATAAAATAAATTTATAAATGCATATTTTTTTTTTTTGCAATGAATATTGTCTTTGTTGAAAGAATTTGCTGCATGGCTATCACGTCTTAACACTTTGTTAGGATTTACTGCAATGCATTTTCTGAGTGTAATTCCATAAATACAAGCATATCCTACAACCGATGATAAATTTAATTCAAATTGTAATTTTTTTAATTGATAAAAATAAAAATTATTTATTGTCTTAGAAATATTTCAATATTTGGCATGTTAATCGTCTTACTCTGCATGCTTTGCTCTGGAAAAAGGTCTTGGCTGTTGTTTAAAGCACTAGCTGCACTCAGCTGCCGTTAGGGCGCTCACGCGAGCATAATTTGTTTAATTTTGTGCATATGTATTTTTGTTATTGCTGTAATAAAAGCAATTCCTTTAAGCAATGGCAAATAATGAAATGTGTATTTGCAGCTGCGTCTCAGATGTCACTTTGATAAAAATAAAGTAAATTTAATTAAATTAATAAAAATTTTATAAATTTGTAATTGTTTTGACTAGCACAAGGTCTTTGGTTTTGTTCAAAGCAAAGGTGGCAAAACAGGAAGACATTTAAAAATGGCATTATGTTAAATGATTGATTTAACAGCTTCATTTTAGCATTGGACCCTTTTTGACTATTACGATTTTTAATCGACCATCGATAAGTTTAATATATTTTAAGGGCAACCACAGGCCATGAGGTATATGCTCTGAGAGCAAGCTGACTTGCACTGTGATCTATTGAAAAAATTAAAAATTTTTGTTTTTTTTGTTTGTTTTGAAAAACAATGATAGTGAATTAATGATGAGCAGAACCCAATCCAATGCTTGTAGTGCCTTAAATGTAATAGCGTCATATTCCCGAAAATTTTTAAATTGTCCAATATGCATGCATATCGAATATTTGAGTAACGCTGGACTTAAATTGAACAAACAGGCAATTCAAAATATAATAAACAACTGTAACCTTGATTTTATTTTAATATCAACTCCAAAAATTATTTTTTCATTCTTCCATTTTCATACACTTTAATTTTTAAATCGCATTTTTTTCTATATTTCCAATTTTTTCCATAAACTTTTCTGATTTCTTTTTTTTTTTTATAATTTATATTCCGATTCAAATTTAAAAAAATTGATATTGCCTGAATGGATCTCAATTTACACCTCATTTTCAACCAGGAATTGTCTGCCTGATGCCAAAATTGTGATCGAACTAAAAACAGCTTCTGGCAGTAGTCGAAGCTCGTAAAATGAATGTTTAGTTGAATGAACGATTAATCGACCTTTGCCAATGGTCGATACTCGATTTGCTCTCATAANACGATTAATCGACCTTCGCCAATGGTCGATACTCGATTTGCTCTCATAATTATCATTCAAAATATTAATAAAATTTAAGAAGAATATTGAAAATGGGTTATAGTGTATACCCTCATATACTGACGGTATTATGGGTAAGTGTAAGTATGCAATGCGTTGGAATAATCTTTTCCGACTATATGTTTCTAGGAGGCATATCCTTAAAAGCAAAAAAAAAAAAAAAAAAAAAAAAAAAAAAATCCACCGGTCATTCAATTTATAAAATAATTATCATCATCATTTTGCAGCATTACCACGTTTCGGTTACTTCCAAAGAGTTGAGTCATTAAAGGAAAATGCAATGTTATCGATTTCTTTCCAATTAAAGAAATTAATGGAAAATCGCCTAAATTCCAAAATTCACGAATGAAACACTTGGCTATTATAGAAATGTTCATAAAATTTGGAGTAAACACCTTGTTGGAGGTACCCGAAGTTATGAACTGAATTTGCTCAAATTGTACAAGGTTATGGAATGATTTACAACTGCTTTCCTATCATATTTTAGTAACTTTCGTAGTTCCGTGGTATTGGAATTAATCATTCTATGGACTGTACTCGAAGTTATCGTTCGATATTACTAAAATATTAAAATGTTATGGCAATAACCCAAGTCTACTTTCAAACCATGTATCAGTAGTAAACAAAGAACCACCTGGCTTTTTTACTATTTCAGGGAAATCGGATGTAAACGATCTATGGGAGCTACCTGAAATTATTGACCGATTTCGCTGAAATTACAGACAGATTTTGCTCGTTCACAAACTGGATTTGGCTTTTTACAAGAAATGTTTACAAGCCGAATTTCATTGCTCTAGCTCAAAAATAACTCAAATCATCTTGCTTACGCTTAGATGCACAGACGGAACTTATTTGTTCGTGTCTATGCATATCTCTCCAAGAAAGATGATTATTTCTTTGCATTATATAGTTTGAACAAACCCATAATACTCTCGATCTATCATTGAGGGGTATACAAACGACTGAGCGACGTTTGTCTATTCGTCAGTGTATTAACCCAGAAACTTTAGTAATTTTTCTGATGGATTGATAAAATTTGGTTACTGCAAAAATTTTCTAAAACACGAATATCAGGGTACCTCCCGTAGAACGTTTACTTCTGATTCTACAGTAATTAGCATAAACGAAAGGTGTTTTACGGTATTGTTCTAGCATAATATAGAACAAATTATTTCATAATTCAGTTTTTCGGTGGCATGCTACTGAAAATTGGTCTAGAAGCATTTTCGGACTATTGCCATAACTTTATAAAAATGCAGAAAAATCGTTCCAAAATTTCGGGGAACTCCCATAGAACGTTTACTGGCGATTCCACGGACAACAGTAAAATAATCATAAAACTCAGGTGTATCATGACGTAATGAACTTCGGTATGGATGCATTCTGACGTGATTGCCATATAATTTTACGATTGGACCGAAATTAGTTCATAATAGTGAGGAGCTCCCAGAGGCTTTTACCTCAGATTTCATTTAAATGAGAAAATTACATTACTGAACATTACTGAAATTCGGTAATGGTATAATGTTTTGAGGATACGATAAAATTAATGACCGATGAAGTCGGGTTACTATAACACCATTTTTGCTGTTTTAAGTTATTGTAAATTAATTTTAAATATGGCACGTAAGATGGAACCGTTCTGATGACGGTACTTGCAAAAAAAAAAANAAAGCTCAAATGGCAGGACACAAATGCAAAATTAACAAATAACGGTACTTGCAAAAAAAAAAAAAAAAAAAAGAGTTCCGAAAAGGAAGTTGACTGATTGAAATAGACGCATTTTCAAAAGCGCAAGCAACAGTACGAAGACAACTATTGCAATTTGTCGAAACGGACATAGGGTGTTGAAATCAGCACCATGTCTTTAACCAGATCACAAATATTATAAAACTAAGATTATAAAAATTCGATGTTCGATCAATTTCTGGCTCTTTAACATAATTTTGTTTAATAAGGAAGAAATTTAAATGGAATAAATAAGAAGAAGAAGATGATGTTCATGTTTGTTGGAGGCAATGTTATGGTGTGGGGAGCATTCTATGCTGTCGAATTGCTGTAGCTTCCCCTTAGCCAGTTCTAGAATGAATTCTTGAGCGTACATTGAGGTACTCCGAATGAAATTATTACCATTTATGCGACGCAGCGGCACACTTTACTGCGTTTTCAGACAGGACAACGGCCAAGGCGATGTTAGCCGTGCCAGTAACTTGTGGTTAAGGGAGACCAATACTGCAGTGATGGATTGACCTGCTTGTGTTTCGAAAACCTTCCCTCAATTGCACTGCTAGCAAAGAAAATTGACAGGTATCGTAATGAGTTTATGGCATTGTATTGGGACTATATATATACGTTCATGTTTTTTTTTTTTTTTTTTTTTTTCAAACATTGAAACTTAATTGTGAACAAGTTTTTGTACATTTAGTGTATAAAGTATTGCCTGTTACTAATCAATACTTTTTCACAACTTTCTTGTTCGTGCCATATTCCTTGGGGAAGAAATTCCGGCTTTGGTTGTTGCTCATGCATCGATCCACTTTTGGACTTAATCGTCAATCGAGAAGTGATGGTCAGTCAAGCCATGTGACATCAATCGATAGAGATGGTAATGGGTAAGATTTATATATCGGGGCTACATATATAGTATGGTAGGACTTCCCTTTTTGGGTTTTCTAACAAAGGACTAATACTTTTTCTGCGTCAAAATCCAAATACGACACGAGACAAAAACGGTAGCGTGTGCATATCACGCAATATTTAGGTTAGCATATGAGGACAAACCTGTTTGTATGTACGTACACTCACGATGCGCGACATGTACGCGCTAAATCAGTTTGCGTCACAATGCCACAGAACAAAAATTTCTCCGACGCGCAGGGAATATTTCACTTGGCGCCATATTGTCCATTCTCATTAACACGAAAATAGTTCGCATGCGCTCGATGTTGGCATTCAAATTTAGTGTGCGGTATATAGAACTTCTACAACGCGAATCTATACGTGTCAGGACAAGTTCGACGCGCAAAAAAAAAAAAATAAATCTTGAAAAAAGTCTCGTGTAAGTCTAGTGTAAGTAAGTTTCAGAGGGCGCCGAAACATTTGGCCGAGCATTAACATGTTGCAATATAACTTTGAAGTGTCTGTATGCGTACTACCACATCCACATGGCCCCACCAAATACACACCATGATGTTCTCGGTATGAATATTCGGGGAAGGCAGTTGATGATGAGGCATACGTTGCTCGACGTTAAGAATTACCGTAATGGAACCACTTTAAATCAGCAGTCACTATGCGTTGGAGCACTTGTTTGCGCCCGGACCAAATTGTGTTTTATGTCTATTTTCTTGAGTTCATAGGGCATCCAATTTCTTTCCTTTCCGATCAGTCCAATTGCTTTGACATGAACGCCTATGGTAGGTTGACTGACCCCAAGTGTTTCTGCAAATTCCTTTCTCATTAGTGATGAATATTCAACGAGCCTTCTCTTTAATTCTTTATGCTCAATACTTGGTCATTGAAATTAAAATTGCCACTTTAAAACTATGCAAGCTACTACTGACACAATCGTGAAGCTAGACCATGTTAGCCAGAAGCAGCCATTGAAATACTATGAATTTCTGCAGCTTTTTTCTTCATATTAATGAATTAAAACTCCGCGCTAAGACAAATTGGTCGGCACAAAAATTGACATTTTCCGAGCACGCAAAAACAATGTTCCTAACACTTCAGGAAAATGAAAGATATTGAAAAAGTATGCGTAAAGATGACACTTCCAAATGCCGGTGTTGCCAGTTCAAAAAATAATAATTAACTAGTAGATCCGTCTGTTGGTAAAACCAGACGAACTTTTTTATACACAATATTAAAAAAAAAAAGGTGGAAGCAAATCTGGGTTTGGAAGATCTTGTTCTTGTTTTGATTTTAGTACAGAGTGGTTGTATATAGAGTATATGACCATTTCTTGTTGCTAGGTTCGATAAGGGCTTAACACTCTAGAGCTAAGCATAAACCATTGTTGGCATAATTCAGCAAAGCTTCATCGGAAACAGACACTTATATATGAAAACTTATCATTCAAATAATCGAAATACACTTAAAATTGTATATATATTTCAAATGTTTTTAAGTAAATCAAGTTCACACTTTTTTGCTGAATCATATAAGTAAGAGTGTAATAGCTCCCACGAGATGAAGACCATTTTCTGCATGTTACTAATAATCCAATCAAGTGCATAATATTGGTAGTCATAGGCTAGTAAAACTCGAACTGAGTAATTGGAAGCTAATTAAAAATATATAATATATATAATATATGGATTTATAGAGCGCATCATCACAGAAATTTATCTCGCCAAGTGTGTCTCTTTGTTCAACTCCGCTTAACCAAAAGCATGTGTTTACCTAGACCAAATCTTTGGAAACCAGATAACCTAGATCTGTCAAGTCGTGCAAAATCAATTTCATAATACCCATAAGTCATTCATTTTATAATAGCCCCAAAACGCTGCAACAATACCAAAATTCCGTAAATTCCGAAGAAACTACTCGCCATTGTACTCATTTAAGTGATATTGTAGGAAGAGGCGCGGATTTGAGGTAACTGAAATTAAAGATAGCTTTTGATCAAATTTAAGAATATTGTGTCAATAACATAAAAACACAAAAATACCGAGTTGCCCTAACACTGCGCTGAGAAACTAGCCGTGCAACGGCATGAGCATTTTAGTCAAATTCTAGTTTAATATTCTATAGACGGTACTTGAAGCTATTGACCGATTTTAATGAAATTGCACAATAATATATCTTGGTTTCAGTATTGCTACTATAACAAATCTCAGTTTGCATTCCACAAAATATTTAGTTTTTTTTTTTCATTTTCATCATAAAACCGATGAAAAAACGCCAATGGGAGGTACCCGAATTTATATACTGATTCGGGCCGTAGTCAAACTTCAACTGCATTATTTCTAACTGCTGCCGCTGCGTGCAACTTGGCAAGGCCAAGAGCTCTATACACGCATGCGACACAATTGCCGCGAGAGTATGACAGATGAGCTGCTGCAAGTAATTGCTTTTTAAATGCACGTAAATCCCAAGAGCGCTGTTGGCGGCATAAGCGCGTGTCCTTTATTGCTTGAAGGTGTTCGTCGCAAATAAATATAATTTTATGACGCACAAAACAATGAAAAAACATGCGAATTTATTTGGCAAAATTGCACACAAGCGTTGGTTGACAACGGACGAAACACTCACACTTGCGCGTTGCATAAGAAAATCAAAAACAAAAAATAAATAAATTAATAAATAGAAAAAATGAAATAGAATAGAATGGTTCATAAAAATGGCATAAAAAGCCAGCTAATAACAATTAATCGCACGCATTGATTAATGACAGCCGCAACAACAACAGGCGCTAAACAAGAACAATTACAACAATGCGCATAACAATAACAATAATGCTAAAAGCCAAAATGAAATGAATAAAAAATGGGCCAAGCATTTGTCGCCGGCTGGCTGCATGTGTTTGTTGTAATTGCGCTGCAGTGACGACACCAAAAAAACAATAACAAAAAAGTGAAAATACAGAGAAAAAAATAATAGGAAAACACAGCACACACACAGGCGCACACACACAGGCATAATAGATAATTTGTTACGCCTACTTTGTGTTTTTATTTATTCGCATTGCTTTGTGCGCTTGGCAGCGCTTGCAACATCCTTGCCGACAATGCTGCACGGCGACAGGATTTTGATGAACCCCTCATGTGGCAAGTCGATTTTTATTGCACGCATTTCTTCGTTGCAATTTGTTGCTGGAACTGGTTGTGCGCATTGGCTTTGGTTGCAACGGTGGCAATAGAGCATTGCGCGCCCGGTGACATGTTATTATTCAAAGGGATTTAAATGTAACAACTGGCAGGCACGGCAATTTCGGCGAGTCGAGCCTTATAAAGCCGCATGCAATAATTTAAACGTGATTAAGATTTGTTGTGTTTATACAGCCTTGCCAGCGCAGAGCGGCTTAATGGCAGCGCAACAACAAATGCCGGCAAGGCTGTTGCTGTTTCAGCTGAGCTACGGCCAAGCCAGAGGCAAAAACACGAATGAAAAAACAAAAAACCAAAAACGAAACAACAAAATTAAAATAATAAAAGCACTACAACAATGCCAATAATAACAATAATAATCATGATGGCATTAGGCGTAATGAGCGCTGAGGCTGAATTAGAGCAACTGAAATGAATTAAAAAAAGGCAGCGACGCAGGCGCAGGCGCTTAACAGCCTGATCCTCTGACCAAAGCGAATGCCACAAAAGAGCGCATCAATTGGCACATTCTCTTGCAATTGTTGTTGCCATTATAAACATTTTTTCTAATTATATTTATTTAGCTTTTTCGCGTCTCCTATGCTGCGCGCTGCCTCTTATTGCAACTTTGTTGCTATGCGCGCGTTTGTGTGCATATCTGTGTGCGTGTGTGTACTGGGGCTTTACGGCTATCGGCATAGCTTGCAATGTTTATTTAAGCGTCACGGCAAATCAACGCAAATTAGCGTAAATTGTTGCAAAAGCCGCAATCTACCGCCTAGCAGCGCGGAATGCTCTAATTAAATTAAGCGAACGCTGTTGCTGCGTCACATGCTGTTGCAAACAGAACAATCGACGCCCCCTAACTTTGAATAAGTACATTTAGTTTTGTCTGAAATTCTGCTACTAGTGTAGGAATCTAGTTGCCACAATGTACCCTGAGTTTTTTTTGAAATCTGGTTTTATGTATTTTCTAACTTGAAATATCAGTAATGCGTCGCTTAGGTTTATTTTTAATAAAAAAAAATTTTTTTTTAAACATGTCGCTAATGAAATAGACAAACTGTAAATTCTCAAAATATATCAAAATATTTACCGGTATGATCAGCATCTCCCCAAGCATACATCTAGCTATGTCCGTCCGTCCGTAAGCAAAAACTAGAACGAAGGAATTGAGCTAGACTCACGACATTCGGCACACACATCTTAGTGATTTTAGATCGATGGATCGAAGTTGGACTTTGGTTAAGATCCGACCAATTTTTCGGATATCATCAGTGCTCATAAATGGGGCATTAACTCAAGTGGAGCCGTAAGAGTTGGTATTTTGCTAGGCAATTTCGTTATTAGGTGGATAATCATAACATCTTAGTGTTTTTTAAAAACGCTCGTGATTCAATAAAAATCAGAGGTAATAATAAGATTTTCAATGCGGAATTACCCACAGTTATCATTTAAATATTATAAATTGAAATATTGTAAATATCAGGATTGAGTGAACATAAATAAAGTCAATAATTATGATCAAAGTGTGAAACAAAAATTGACAATAATGGACGAAACTGGGAGATACCTACAATAGACCTATGTAGTCCAAAAAGGGGGCTTTGCGGTCAGAATAATTATACTACATATTTTGTCGGCCTGAGCCTACTGTAACTTTCTTACTTGTTTTAATTTTTTATGAATTTTTTCTTTTTATTATTTTTCTATAGAGCGCCTCTCTGGTCACAAGTCATAAAATTATTGAAGAATAAAAAGTTCTTAATACTTTTCTGAGATGTTCTGTTTTTCCAACTTCTCCCGTCATCTGCCTCCGCAAAGTCGAGTTTTGAGAAATCTCTTATCGAAAGTGATACGCCCCATTTCGGCTTTCGAAACATTTGGGCCAATGCTCATATTGATTTAAAAATAACATTTTGTATAACTTGTTCTAAAAAAAATTTCTTGTTTCTCTTAGTTAACTAAGTCCACTCTTTTTCTGGTGTTGCAGAAGTTAGGGTACTGAGGTACGCTAATTGTTAACTAATGACTTAAAAGTCAATATTATTCCTAATGTAGTAATGAACTTTATTGCATGTGAAAAAAGCTCATTAAAGTCTTTAAATTTCATTGTACCGTAAATGAATCTTTCAAAATGTTGAATACATTATATTTTCAATTATTTTCTGAATATTTCTGATTATGTGAGCCTAGCTTACATTGCAATTTTTAATTAATTTTCAAAATATTTAAAGCATACTTTTGATACGTGATTTAAAAAAAATATTTGCCTTGAGTAAGTGTGCCTATCGTCTATTGAATTCAATCTTTGCATTGAGACTTTGAATGCCCGTCCCTGAAGTTCAAATAAATTACACATTTTCTTTTAATGAAACTAGAAATTGCTCATAAAACCTTTTGCTGTCAATACAAGCCATGGACAAAACAAATTCCTCACTACATATAGTTGTCTACTACTTCGTCATGAAGTATTTGCAGAAGATTTCTAATTGGCTGTCAGCTTGCGGTGCGTTACAGATATTTTTTTTGTTTTATCATAAAATTTTGTTTGGGAAAGATCTTAATGTATTAAGCTTTTCAAAAACTTAAAGCATACTTCTGGGAACTTAAAAATCGTATCACACAACCGGGAGAATTAAGTCCTCTGATTTTTTGCGGCATAGGAAGATGTTTCCCTTCGTCAATCCACACTTCATATATTCATTTGCAGTAGAAACTTTAATTTTATAGAACACTTCATAAAGTCTTCAGTTGAATATAAATTCTTGAATTCAATACAAATCAACCGATGCCAATGTCTGAGTTATTTTGTTCTCTCCGCTTTCTTCACTTTCGAAATTTTTCTCAGTTTGAGCATACATTTCGATTGCTTTGCTAAATGATATTGCTGTGCATATGCAAAGACATTTGAAAAATTTAAAGCATACTTGTGGGACTTGTTTTTAAAAATAACTTGAACACAATTATGCAATTTGAGTTTTAGTGAATAAGTATGGAATTAGAATTTTCTGTATGAACTTCTATATTTAATCACTAAGAACTATAAAACGTGGACATTTCTCGTGGAACCTTTTGATATCATGATATTCTATACAATTTATCCGTTACTAATTTTTGTAATATATTTCAGGATGAAGCATATTTCAACGAAATCCAACATAAAGCTTTTGGAACTTTCTTGGTTCTTATTTATGTCGCCATAAATGTGAAGTGTCCCTTTAAATGATCTTAATGTACATATTAGCTGTGATTCAACAAAATTTAAAGTATACTTTTGGGATACATTTATAGCGCATCTAAGTAAGGTTGTGAGGCAATTATAAGTTTTGAGTTCCAGTGGCTAATTAAGGAATATGACTAATTGAGTTCGCCTTTTCTGACATTTTAAATAAAATCGTTAATTTTTAATGAACCTTAAAACCGAACCTTTATGTATCATAAAAATTGATACAAAACTTTGTAATATTTATTGCGATACCGTCAGTTAAACCAAATTTAAAATGACCTTCAATCTTGTAACACATTTCAGTACTCTATTTGGTTTTTCTTTGTTTTTATATATGGTTCAAAGATATGGGTGGTTACAGTCGCTTAAAAAATGAAAGCATAATTTTTGAAAGCCGTTATGTAAAACTTGTTACGACAAATCACTTTTGCGTTTTATNGCACACTTTTGCGTTTTATTGATTAACAAACTATTTGATATATTTTCAGCTACAGGGTTTTAAATGAAACAGCAATGCAGTTAGAGATGTTTTTATTCTTTGTTTTTTGTTCCAAATAATTTCATTCAATTCTTAACTCATTTGAGCATTAGTGGGTTAAGTAAAATAAATTTCATAGCATACTTTTGGCATGCATTTTTAAGAACTTCTTTCATGGGTAAGGATAAATTGAATGCTTACTCAGTTATGCTTTTTCAACTACAATCTTAAGCTGTTCCGACAGAAGTGTTTTAAAACAAGTTACCCCGTGTTCTGAACTTTAACTCTTTTCTTGTGCTCAAAAATTTTCAATTTTCGAACCATTAAAATGTGAAGCGTTCAAAATTGTAGAGAACTCTTTTGAAAGAGTGTTTTTAAAAACCTCGTAAACAGATTGAGAACATGAATTGATTTTGGGTTTGAGGAATATTAAATTTCAAAATTCTAGAGTATACTTTTGACAGATTGTTTTTAAAAACCTCGTAAACAGATTGAGAACATGAATAGATTTTGAGTTTGAAGAATATTAAATTTTGAGTGCACATGTAATATATCTTTTTAATCCATTTTAAACTATCTCACAAATCTTTTCGATATCGTCCATATTAAAGCACAGCATGTGCACACAAATTTTTAAGTATTCTTTTAGCTGCAGTGCACAATAAGCTCGGAGTTTTAGTTGGATTGCAGTATTTTCTTTGCCAACAGAAATTTTCCTTTGCGTGCAAGTTTTTCAAATGACTTTCGAAATTTTTTTTGCATACTTTTGGCCGAAAATGTAATAAAGAAAAACTGATGATTGAAGACTTTTTCTGCGAATCCCATGAGAATGCGATTGCGTTAAACTTAATAGTCAGAACTGTTAACAACTTTCTTATGGCTTGTTTGAGGTTTTCAGATAAATTCGTTATTCTAAAAAAAAGTAAATTTCAAAAATTAAATTTCTAAGCGGTGATGTGTTGTTCTAACCAATAGTCTCATGTACATTTTAATTAACTCAATGCGTCTTATTTGCCATTTGAAAACGGACTGTTAGGAGGAAACCATACAAAATCCCAAACATTAACGATCAAAGAGTATATGTATAAATTAGTGCGAAAATCTATTCGATTATTTTTGAAAATTGATTTATTTAAACATTACGATGCTTCGGGTACCACTATACTTAATGGCTAGTTTTTTAAGTTGTTATGTTCTGAAGTTAATGATAAAACAGAAAAATATACATATACCTAAAAATGTTACTCAATTTTATTAGTTGTTCGAAGAAGAAATTGTTTTTTTTAAATATATTTTTTGTATATTCCTTTTATAAGTTGTTGAAGTAGAAAGAGAATTTACCCAAACATATTTTTTCTGATTACCCATTATTCGTTCCTGGACTGATAGAGCTAATATATTTTTAAAATACCTGTTTTCTTCTGAATTCACTTTCTAAGTTGTTAAAAGGGGAACTATTTTAAAAATATTACTCTTTCGTGAAAACTTTCCACAAACATTTGTTTTTGAATTCTCTTTACTAGTCTTGAATCTTAAATGAGAATTTCCCAACAATATATTTTTATCTAAATTCCCGATAAATATATAATTTTTCGACTCATAAAGGGAGAATTATTAAATTAAATATTATTTTTCTACTTAATTACTTTATTAGTTCTACAAATGAAAGAAAACTTTTGTCTTGAAATGTGTGTATGTATATATACCCGTTTTTTGACTGAATGAAGGGAAATTTTTTAAATTATCCGTTTGCTTATTTCTCATTAACAGTTACTTAACTAAAACGGGGGAAAATTTCCAAAAATATATATTCCTTTGCCAAATACTCTTGAAGCTATACACGGAAATTTTTTTGAATTATTTTTATCCACTGAATTCTTTTGATGAAGTAAGTGAGAGTTTAGCCATCACCGAATAGACTATGTGTTTGCGCAAAGTATGTAATGAACAGAAATAATCTTTTCTGACTGAATATTTTATGGAAACATATACACTGAATCAAAAAGAAATTCGATTGGGCGATCTCCGTCTGTCTCTTACCTCGATAACTTGAGTAGTTTTCGAAATATACCGGTGGAATTTGGTTTCTGAACTCATTTCGTAAAAAGTGAAGTTCGTGAATGGCCAAATTCAGTCAATAACTTCGGGTACTTTCCATAGAAAAATTACGCCCGATGTCACGGATATAACCATAAAAGCCAAGGGTGTCATCGAATTGTTCTAAATTTTAATATAGAAGAATTATTTGAGTGATTACCATAACATTTTTCAGTTTGAGCAATGTCAGTACTTAACATGGGGTACGTCCTATAGACATAGGCATCGAAGCTAAAAGTTTCATCGCATTGTACTCAAATTTGGTATGGAAGCATTTTTCAGTGATTGCCATAAGAAGGTTCATAACTTCGGGTACCCCCCAGAGAATGTTTTCTTCCGATTTCACGGAGGTATATTACTTAGACGTTTTAACGTTATTATCATATTATTACACAATATGGACGAATACAGTCTATAACTTTGTATAATTCGCTTAGGCCGAATTTACTTAATTGAGTAAATGCTAGTGTTTTTCATCAGAAGTTTAGACTTTGAATTCTTGTAATATTATGATGCTTTTATAAATTGAATGACTAACGGTTGTAGTATAATATAAGTTATTAAACTTTGAAACTGAAAATATTCCAAGTATAATAATTTTAATTTTAAAATTTTAATCCTTTTTATATTGAATTTTTAGCCAAAATTCTTTTGTTTAATTTTCGTTATTTATTGTTGGACTAAGCGTAAAATTTTCTAAAATTTATTCTAACATGTTTTTATTAGTTATGGACCTACTAATGGATAGAACTACTAAAAAAAATCTAAATTAAAATTCCCTTTATTAGTCGTTGAAGCGAATAAAATGAAAAATTTTCAGAAATATTGTTTTTTCCAAAACTTCCTTTGGTAATTGTCGAACTAATAAGTAAGCATTTTCCTAATATATTTTTGTTTTTCCGTAAATTTCTGTTATTTGAGAATAACTTTTCTTTGCTGAATTATTTTTTAAACTCATAAAGGGAAAAATTGCCCAAGGCATTCATGTGGAAAAAATATATTTTAAAATAATATTTTCAATATTTTTGGCATATTTAGACTATGTTTTCGTCAACTACTAAAGGGAAAATGCCAAAAATATTGAAAATATTATTTTAAAATATATTTTTTCCACAAAATTTTCTTATGGTACTTGTTGCAGTAATATATTTGAAATTTTCTATATATTCTTGAATCCCACAATCCCTTTTATTGGTGGCTGTAAATCAAGAATTCCTTTTGTACTTGTTGCACTAATAAATTTGAAGTTTTCTATATATTCTTGAATTCCAGAATCCCTTTAATTGGTTGCTGTAATTCAAGAATTTTGCAAAATAGTTTTCTTCTCTGAATAATTTTATGAACTAATACAGGCTAAATATTTTTTAATTTTTTTTTCTTAAATCTATTTGTTAGTAATTGAAATACAAATGGAAAAATAAAAAAATTATAAATTATATTCGCGTCAGTAATTTTTGGAGTAAAAATGTGGAACTTCGTTTTCCCTTTAATTTGCTTAGTTCATTGTTGGAATAATAAATTGAGATTTTCCAAAAATATTTTTTGTACTAAATTCCTTTTATTAGTTTTTGAAAATAAAACACTTTCGAAAATGTTTTTCCTTTCTAGATTCCCTTAATCATATCTTGACAAAAAAATTAAATGAATAATTTGAAAAATATTGTGTTTCTCCTAATTTCCTTTATTATCTGTTGAAGGCGAAATTTTTATTCAAAAATATTATTCCTTACTGAATGCCTTTACTAAATACATATATATATATTTTTTTAATTGCATTTTTTTTTTTTTAAAGAATCCTTTTCTTTTGTTTACTTGTTGAGCTTCTTAAGAGAAACTCTTTCAAAATTTTTGTTATTTCACTGAATTCCCTTTATTACTGGTTCACGGGGAAATTTTTATTCCGTTTTGTACTCCTTTTATAAGTTATAACAACTAATTATGAAAAAAGTTTTCCTTGTTGAAAGGCAAAACTTTAATATATCTTTTCTGAATTCCTGTTTTTAAATTGTTTAAATCCGATAAGGGGAAATATTTCCATAAGTATTGGAAATTGTTAATGTCTTTATTATTAATTACGATAAGAATCTTGATAAAAAATAGAAAGTAGGAGGTGGACTTAGGGATCAACTCTTTATATGGTAAGGTGTCACGAGTTAATTAATTTGTTTGTGATGAGCCACTTTTTAGTTTTAGGTTTCAATGTTTATAAGTATCTTGCAAATACTTTCTGAAATGAAATGAATTACAATTTTCGATTGATTTTTAGAAAACTTATTTCTGAAGAATTTCGGGGTGATCATAAAAAAGATAACTTGAGGAACTGAGGGCTTATTGAGAAACATTATTTAGAACGTTAGAATTCCGAATCTTTATTTGACAAAAACATATTATTTAATTTACAATCAAGAGCGGTAAAGAGTAGATGTAGTACGTGGTCTCAGTTGGTTAAAAAGCCTTAGTCGCGAGACGATATTAGAGCAATGAGATTGTTCAGTTATTCAAATCCCTAATTACGCTGATACATGGATGGATTATTAATTGGAGTGTGGTAATTCCGTGATTGCAGCTCATGAAATCAATCTACAACTTCAGAGCTCTTGAGAAAAAGAGACAGAGAGAGAGAGAGAGACGGGGTTGCTATGAAGACGGAGAATACTGTCTTTATATGCTAAATAGCATGAAAGGAAGAAAGTGAACTCTTTTTCTAATCATTCTATGCAGAGGACCTTCACCGCATCTAAAAGTGAGTTACATTGTTATCAGGAATTTGGATGAAGTATCGAAGTGAATTGGGAAACCTTGAGACCAAACCTTAATGAAAATGAAGCTAGTAAAGTGTAGTTAAAGAGGAAGCAAGACAAAGGCCCTCAACTCACGCAGACTTCCCAGGAAATAGTAGAAATTGCAATAAGCAAAGTGGTCATGGTCAGACCTGGTAACATTGTTGCATATGTTCCACAGTATAGGTGGACATGTCTTCATGTTGGTTGCTTAATGCGTGGACGAATAATTATTTTTTTTTTTAGTTGAACTTACCATTCCGTACACGCACACCTTCCCTGGTGTCGCCGAGTATCGCTGAGACGCTGAACTTGAGTATCGGTTTGCTACTGTTATCCTTGAGCAGCGTCGTCGTATTGCTCGCCACGGCTGCTGCGCTAGCTGCCGCCTTGATGTCAACCTTCGGCAGACGCGGCATGTGCAGCGCTGACTCATCATCGATGTCATCCACATCATCGACATCGTCATCGTCGTCATCATCATCATGCAGATCATCATCCACGTCATGGGGCTCATTGACCGCCTCCACCTCGGCATCGTTATCGGTGTCGTGCTGCAGCTCAATCTCTGCGTCTTCCATGTCATCGTCGATGCCGCTGTGCCTTTGTTGCGTGTTCACAACATTGTTGTGTTCATCGCCCGCATCAGCGTCTTCGGCGTCCATGTCAAACTCATCCGCGCTGCCGTAGCTATTGTTGCATGCCGCGCTCATACCATTGCCCTGCTTGCATTTATCACATTTGTAGGCGCTCTCGCGCCGCATTAGCTCATCGTTGGTGTAGTTCTTGGTGTTGAGCAGCTGGCCGAAATTGCCGCACTCATTGCAGCACATTTCGACGCGCTCGCCAATGCGTCCGCACTCCGCTATTGCCTTGCTGCGCACTGTGTCGCTCTGCATTGCGTCCAAGTTGACGCGATCCTCGTAACGGCGCTCGTGCGCCGGCTGCGGATAGCCATCCTCGGGCGTCGCCATGGCCGCGCTGCGATTGAGCAGCAGCTGATGGTGCGTCTGATCACGCACAAAGCTAACGGTATGCATGTGAGCAGGCGCGCTGTTCGCACGTATGTGTAGTTCTGCGTTCTGTAGCTCGGCGTTCAGGAGGCAGGCAGCCGTCGCGGTTGTGGCGCGCTTTTTGGCGTGTTTTGCGTACGTTGTGTTCAGGCTTGTGGCATGCAGTATGTTGTCAACCAGGAATGCGGTTGACATGACACTAAATGTTAATTATTGTATAATTTGTTGTTGTATGAGCACTATTCGCGTTGTCTTATATCTTCCTTTTATATTTATTTATTTATTTATTTAATTTTTTTTTTTTCTTTCTCTTTGGCACTTTTTTAACTCGATCAGCTGTGCGCAAACGGTAAAAGCTCAAGCACACACACAGCCACTTGCACTGTCACTAACACACATACACTGCAAGACACGCACGTTGTGGCTCTGCATAGGCGCACTCAAAATTAATTGCTTCGACGTTTGTTTAAATTTGTTGCAATTCGAATATGTGGCATGCCGAACATGTAAAGCGATCACATACGCGCCTCGTCTGTTTTGCACATTTAGCTGTTGACGTTGCGACGTGCTAACGCGTTAAGAACTAAAATTCAACTAAAAATTCTGCGCTGCCGTGTCTTGCTCCTTGCGCTTCGTGTGCGCACCAAATGTGCGGCAGGCAAGCGATTTGGCCATTTGTGTGCCAGCCCGCGTACGTGTGTGGTTGTGTGTGCGTGTGTGTGAGTATGTATGTGCGCATTTTAAGGTTGGCATTGTGCTGTGTATGCGTGTCGCGTTTAAGGGATGCTTGACGGTGGTTGGTCTATTGCTCCTGCCCGTAACACACAGTGCTTCGCTTGTGTGCGTGCATGTGCGCGCTTCGCTGTGTGTGTTTGTGTATATGTTTATGTGTGTGCTGCACTTAACTTGATAGTTTTCTTATTTGTGCGGCATTATATGCTAGGTAGTCTCCATTGTTGCATTTAATGTTGACTGTGCTCGAGTTATTCAACTTATTATATTCCCAAACGGTTGTTGTTGGTGGCACTATGCCACGACTTGTGCTGCTCCATAGTTATTTGTATGGCTATAATAATAATTATTGTTGTTGCTGCTGCTGTTGTTGTACATTTATTTATATACCAATTTGCATTTATCCGCGTTCGTTTGCCTGTGCGCTTGCTTTATTGGGCTTTTATTTGTGTGCGAAAACAATCAAATGTTCTATACTAATTGTTGTTGCTATTATTATTGCCTGCCTTGTTTTTGTGCGCTGTGTACGTTTTTACAAGTAGCGCCCAGCATTGGCAGTGTTTTGCATTGCACATGCTCTCAGCGTCGTCTCCTGGCACATTTTCTTATTGGAACGGCGTGTGTGTCGTTATCCTGTGCTCTACAGTGGGTTAGCGCTGCTCTTTTCTGTGTGAATTTTTTAAATTTTCTTTAGTTTTTCTTTTCTCTTTTTTTGCTCATATTTTATTTATTTATTTTTCTTTATAATTTTGGCATCGATTTGCACTCTATGCGCAGTTCTTTTTTGATAACGTGTTAATAAATAATTGAGAACGCATTTATTTTGGGAGGGAATGTTTGGCTTTGAAATTTATGACATGTTATATGTGTTTTGTTCTCGAGTGCGTTGAAATGCCATGTTCCTTAGACATTGCGCTCGTGACTATAGAAGGAGTATTTGATACATTTTTTGTTTTGTTAATCTAATTATCACTTGCATACTCGGGTCATAATGGGCTCGACGATAGTCTTTTATTTGTTTATTTATATTTTTAGGTATAAAAACATTCTCAGGTTAAGCATAAAATATATTTACAATCGGCTTCTGTCGACAGTAAGATACACATCGCTTTCAAATTGTGTAGCTTAGCGATGTAACAAATTGAAATTGAAATGATTAAAAAACACTATTTGTGGGGCTATAAGGTGTACTGGAGGAGTTTTAGCTTTTCATCCAATCAAGCCTATTTTTGGACACATTCCATTTATTTTCCTACAGGGCATAACAAAATGCCGCAGAATTTGATTAATGTTTCTGGCTATATTTGCTTAAAACCCTCCTTTCGGCCCAGATAGTTGTAAAGGCGGCACCTTCACTTTCCATTAAATAGCGCCCGTATTCATAATGTTTATTGCAACTCAAGTTCGAATAATTTTTGGGGATAACTTTGCATTAAGTCCTCTTTCGGACCATATAGACGCATAAGAAGTACTTCTAATTAGCATCCAATCATGTCCATCTCTATACCCATCAGTCATAGCCTGAGGGTATTATGGGTTTGTGGAAAGTATGAAATGTATAGAAATACTCATTTCCGACCATAGGTTTTTTGGAGCCATATCCACAGAATCAAAAAAAAAAAAAAAAAGGCAAAAANGCCGCAGAATTTGATTAATGTTTCTGGCTATATTTGCTTAAAACCCTCCTTTCGGCCCAGATAGTTGTAAAGGCGGCACCTTCACTTTCCATTAAATAGCGCCCGTATTCATAATGTTTATTGCAACTCAAGTTCGAATAATTTTTGGGGATAACTTTGCATTAAGTCCTCTTTCGGACCATATAGACGCATAAGAAGTACTTCTAATTAGCATCCAATCATGTCCATCTCTATACCCATCAGTCATAGCCTGAGGGTATTATGGGTTTGTGGAAAGTATGAAATGTATAGAAATACTCATTTCCGACCATAGGTTTTTTGGAGCCATATCCACAGAATCAAAAAAAAAAAAAAAGGCTAAATACAAATCTCCGTCTGCCCGTTCGTATGTCCGTGCGTGTGTGCGTAAGCACGATAACTTGAGTAATTTTTGAGCTAAAGTAATGGAATTCGGTTTGAAAACGCATTTTGGAAAAAGTAACAACGAGTTCGTGAACAGGCTAGATCAGTCCATAATTTCGGGTACCTCCTATAAGATAATTACCTCCAATTTCACGAAAGTGAGTAAGAAAGCCCAGTCTTTGTATATGTTCTACTGCTTTGTATATGTTCTACCATAACATTGCCAAATTTCAACAAAATAGGTCTGTAACTTCAGGTACCTTACATAAAACATTTATGCCCGATTTTAAGTTATCGTCGACTACTGAGATGTGGTATAGCAAGGGTCTAGGCTCATTGTCATGATAATATACAATTTTATATAACATCGTTCCATAAGTTCAGGTACCCCCTCATAGAACGTTTACTCCCGATTTCAGAAAAATGTGTTTTAAAGCCAGGTCTGACTGCGTAGGCAACTGAAATTCGGTAGTGAAGCATTTTTGAGTCATAGTCATAACATTATCAAACTATATCAAAATCGGTGTGTAACTTCAGGAACCCCTCATAGAACGTTTACTCTCGATTTCTCGGAAAATAGCGTAAAAGGCGGATTTTTCACCGCATGCTCCTTAAATTTGGTATGGAACCACTTTTCAGTCATTAGCATAAGATTTTAAAATTTGATCAAAATCGATTGGGGTAGGTACCCCAATGTTTATTTCCGATTTCACGGAAGTTTGTTACTATAACGTTTTAAAGTCATTGACATATTATTCCACAATGAGTCCGCATTCAGTCTATAACTTTGGATACTTCGCATAGCCGTTTTAGCCGCGATTTTNCTAACTTCGGATACTTCGCATAGCCGTTTAAGCCGCGATTTTACTTAAATGAGTAAATAGCAATTTTTGTTTTCATCGGAAGTTACTTAAAGTTTTTTTCTTGTAATATTATGATGCTTTTATAAATTCAGTGATAGATGGGTATTAGGTACACGGTTTTGACCGACTTTAACATTGATCTTGTTAATACATGCATTGGTCATATTTATCATCACTCAATAATCAAATTTCGTTGAATTTGATTAATGTTTGAAGTTAATTTTGATGAAAATTTCTTTTTTGAATTACTAAGATGTACAGGAGTTATCCCTGATTGTCATCGTAACATGTCCACTTTTGGTACACTCATTTAATATAGTTTTGTCCACTTAATAACAAAATTTCGTTGAATTTAATTGATGATTACGGCTAATTGTGATCCGGACGGGCCACATAGGTGTACTAGATGAAACTGTCATTCTTATCCAATCCAAATGAAGTCGAAATACTACCGAAAAAATACTGTGACTACACATTTCAATACGACATACGATTGTAATTATGCTTGTGCACAACATAAAGGTGTACGAAAGGAACCCCGGATTCTTATCCAATTCAACCCCTTTTCGGAATACTACGGAAAAGATGCTATGGTAAGCTATAGTATTACGCAATTTCATTAGACTCAAGGTGGCAATTTTGAATAAAGCAGTGTACTGGAGGTACTCATTCTAATATTTTTCCACAGAAACTCTATGCCAAATATCGTTTGATATAACTCAAGTGCTTCTCTGTATTTTATGCTTACGGATGCGCGTACAGCTGGGTGGACGGACGGATATTACTAAATCAAATCCTGTGCAGATGCTGATTATTGCTTTATACATTTCGATAGCTCTTTGATTCTTCGTTCTGGGTATTACAAACGTGTGACCCAAACTAGTTTCTTTTTTGTAATTTTATTGCTGACGTGTAGAAAAATAGTAATAAGTTTGTCACAGCCAACTAGATGAAACTCAGTGGTCATACATCGTGAATTTTTCAAATCTGAGTTTTCTCAAATAATTAAATTTTTATACCACTCAGTGATAAACTGATGCTATTGTGAAGAAATATTCATAGAATCCAAAAATAATATCTGTTAACACCATAACTTGAAATGTTGATTTACCTACGGAAATGAAATTTGGTTTCTAAAAAGCCAGATTGGGTTCAAGATCGGGTCAAATCGATCCCGCCTTTCGGTGACCTCCCATAGAACGGTTACTACTGATTTCAAGCAAATTAGCATGCAAACCAGGCGTTTCATTCAATGCTCCTTAAAATTCATATAGAACAAAATGTGGATCATTGTCATACCATTCCCCAATTTGGGCCTCCCATAGAACGATTACTCCCTATTTTACAGAAATGAGTATTAAAGTATAATTTTCCTGGCATGCTATTAAAATTTGGTGAAGAAGCATTTATGGACCATTCCCATATTATTTTTTTTTAAGTTGAGCAAAAGCGGTTGATACATTTGGGTATCTGCCATAGAACGTTGAGTACCGATATCAAGGAAATTAGCTGAAAAGCCATGTGTTTCATGGCATGATATTGAGATTGGATACTTAAACATATTGAGGTTATTGCCATAATATTATACGATATGAGCAAAATCAGTTTATAATTTTCGGAACTTCTCATAGGCTCTTACCTCATAATTCACATAAATGAGAAAATTACTCGTTGTTTCATCGGAGATTATTAAAATCTAGAAATGCTTAAAAATTTTGATGATTTTATAAAATTAATAACTAATGGGTATTATTCAGTGAGTTTTGACCGACTATAATATTCTTCTTTTTAAGTTGTCAATGAGGTTCGTAAAGTATATATTAGTTTTGATGGTACTTTTGTATCATCCAGAACGAGTGATCGGAGACCTGTCAAAATTTATACCGTTATGATCAGCATCACCTAAGAAATTGATCTCACCATGTCCCTACGTCCATCCGTCCATCTGGACGCAAAACCAGAAGAAAGGACTTGAGCTTAACTTAAGCAATTCGTACATAGATGCTATGGAAAAATGTTAGTCGAAGTTTGAATTTCTTTATGATCTGATGAATATTTTAGGAATCCCACTTATCATGACATCTATACGTGAGAAAAAATTTCAGGTTGCTGCAGTATACCTTTATAGCCCCAATTGAGGCTTAACGTAAAATTTACCACACTTAGCAATTAATTGAGTGGTTATAAATATGATCGATATGGGCAGAGGCACCTCCAATATGCCTGAGAAGTCCGAAATGTGGGTTTTAAGAAGATGTGTCCAGAAATATTAATCTAGAGAAATTTCGCGAATGATTAGTTGAAAATTAGAGTTACCTCCAATACATCAATGAGATCAGAAAGAAAGATTTTGAGGAAATTAAGTCAACTAAATTAATTAAATTGAGCGATATTTTATTATTGAGTGCTCAAATTTATGATCAATGTGCGTTCCAAAAAAGGTTTGGTTGAAAATCAGTGCTATTTCCAACACTCAGTAGGTCCGAAATGAAGAATTTAAGTAAATATTCCTAGAAATACTAATAAATGTGGAGGAAAATATAATTGTAACTGAAATGTGCGAAATTGGATGGAAGTCTGAGGCTCTTGGAGAAACCTTTTTAGTTCCTAGAATAATGGTTTGTGTTTATTACAAAAAAATGTTTTTTAACTGAATTTCGAGCTGAACCATTTCATATTGTAACTTTTCTGTGCTCTCTCTGTTGGCCTTAGCCTGTCACTTTTTTGTTGTTTTATGATAAAATTCACTTTTTACAGAAACCCTCGGAAAAGATGTAATCGGTCTACAATTCTCGTTGGATGCTCTTTTCAGAGTTAAAAAAAAATTATATATATAGTTTTTAATCACCAACATTTCATTAGTATTATGGCCTTCTGGAAAATGGCTCGGCTTGGTTCAATATTTCGTGTGCCCTAATGCATGAATAATTTAGAATTAAGGGTAATTTTAGTTAAGAAAGTTTCGGACCGGAGAAAATTGAAATTTTTGAAGCCAGCATTCATTTATAAGTACAAGATATTTTCTTATACATACTTCGCTATAGAACAATTTTGATCCATCGATCAAATATGTGGAGGACTTGCAATGAACAGCAAGCCCCGAAACAAGGAAAATTACATTTTTTTCAAATTTTACATTAAAAAAGAATTGCGTATTTAAAATTGAGCTGGGAATATAAAATGGGGGCACAACATTTTTGTGTAGGCCTGAAAAAAAAGGTTTTTTTAATTGTTGTTTTCACATTAATTAAGTTGATAAAACTATAAGCGAAGTCGAACAACAATAATGCATCAAATACGAAGCTTGCGTCCTGGAGAAGCCCTTTTGGCAACTAGTCAATCAACCATTTTGTTTTCAATTACAATTTGAACATACTTAAGACGCTGCGCAGGCGCGTTAATCTTTAAGCGCTTTCTATGCCAAAACAGCTTAATGCCATTCCAATTACTGTTGCAGTGCTGAGATACTAGGTTCACCAATACACCCCAACTACTCCGCAGCATGCACCTGTGCTGCATTTAATTAGCCAACTGCACCTGCAAATGCGCTCAATGCGCCTGTATATGTTTGCCCACGTGATGGCGGTAGTGGCGCTGCGCTAGCATGACTGTCAGTCAGTCTGTCGCTTAAATGGCCTTATCATGCCAGGCGACAACAACATTTGAGTTTATTTTTATTATGACCGCAAATGAGTTGTTGTTGCTGTTGAGTGCTTAACTTATTTAAGCAGTTAAGTTGACAATATTCAAAAGCAACAACAGCATGCGCATAAAGAGTGATTACAAGCAATATAAGGCAATTACCACCAAAAGCAGCAGCACAAGTGCTATGCAACAACAAGGCAGTGCAAAGAAAAAAAGCAACAATACTATACAAAATTCAAGCCAAGTCAGGTTGCGATAGTAAAATTGTTTTTTTTTTATTTTGTTTTTTTTTTTTGCGACAGCTCAGTGGCGCTGTTATGTATTGCAGTGGCAAGCAAGTTCAGCCTTATGTTTAGCAAATTATGCACTCTCTCACAACACGCACTCTCACACATACGCCACAAGATACGCTCTCAAGTCAATTTGGGCAAATTGAACAAAATTGAAAATATTTTGACTCGATTTGCAGCTGAACTTTTGTCAAAAAAAAAAAAAATAAATAAATAAATAAAATAAAAAATAAAAAACAAAAAATTGTTGCCACCATTTCGGCGCTGCACACATACGCGGCTGAGCACACGCACACAAGCGCGCACAGTTACCACTTAAATAAATATCAAGTTGCTGCCACAACACAATGGCAAACCAACACTGCGCTAGCCAGCAACCCTTAGTCTAACAAAAACAGCAATATTGGCAGCAACAACACGGCAAAGAGCACACTCGCAACAGAGCAGCACAGGCAAATTACAAAAAAAAAAAAAAGGAAGCAGAAGAAATACAAAAACATGAAGAAGAGAATCCAGCTGAAGCGGCAGCAAGAACATGAAAGCAAACAAAAAAACAACAACAACGATGTCAGCATTGAGCACAACGTTTACGTAAAAGTGCAAGTGGTTGCTTTTGTGCAAAATAACATTGAGTTTTATAATGGGGCGTGGCTACGCCAGAGTTATATGATTATTGTGTATTTTGTGCAAAATCCACAACAACAAGAAGAACAATGAGTGGCTTAACGGTCGAGCACAACAACGATAAGAACAATTACAAGAAGTGGCAGCACTATTAACAAGTTCGTCTCGCCAAGCGCAGTGCTGTGTGTGTGTGTGTGTGTGTGTGTGTGTGTGCTTGTTTGCTTGTGTGTACGTGCATATGTGCGCTAGAAAAAAAAAAATTAAAAATAAATAAAAAAATAAAAAATGCCATATTTATATACTAAATAGCACCGCAATTACGCGCTAAACCCCAGTTGAATACGAATTGCTTGCGCGCTACTGTAGCATGCGTTGCGCACAAGTGCGGCACGCCAACCTACCTGCTATTGACCTACGGCATGCTTGCATTGCAAAGCATGAACGGACAGTTCACTTAGCTGCTGGCGCTGAATAAGTGAGAAGCGGTGAGCAGAGAACAGCTCTTAGCAGGAACGCTTGCATTGAACTCATACAAACCTCCGAAATTAGAAAGCATCTATAAAGCTGCTGGTTCGCGAGATATACAACGATGCAGAACATATCATCAGAGTGCCCTCAGGAATCGTTCTGACTATGTGCGTCTCGCTGACTATGGCTGCCTTCCTTATTCAGTGTTAGTGGCAAACTGCACACACAACATGGGTGCACAACGATACTTATGGGCATTCAGTCCCGGACGTGCGGCTTGCACAGTAGTTAGTGGCTATTTCCATAACCAACCACCAAAACGGACATAAAATAATCATACTTCACGTGTGAATCTATGCATGAATTGTTGGCTCAGCAGCAATCTCGATTTGACTTTTCTAAGGCTCAAATGATCCTTTAAAATTGCTCGAACTGATCTAATTGAAATGCCAACTATACTGAATGGGTCTCTAATTGCCAATCGACGATTTTTGAGCAGCAATTCCTTTGATTTTCCTTACATATTCCCCATCAGTTGCCGTTGATGGTCGTACGGAACGTTCCAAGACATCAATACGTAGTATGCCCGCTTTATGGCTTTGGACAATATAAAAAAATTTTTCTGTGCCATAGTCGAATTACTCACTTAAAAATAGTTCGTGTGTTAACCAAAAATGAGTAAGATTGGGTGAAATTCAGAGGTACCTCCAATACGTCAATGTGCTCGGAAAAGAGGGTTTTAGCAAATTTAGCTAAAAAATTCAGTAACTTAATTATTGAGGTTAAATAATTATGATCAATGTATGTGCCAAAAATTAGCAAGATTGGACGAAGATCAGAGGTACTTCCAATACGCTTATGTAGTTCGAAAAGAGGGCTCTGAGCAAATTTGAGTAGAATTATCTTAAATATTTTGGAAGCGACGTGTATCTAACTATCGGCCTTAGCCGACTGTAACATTCTTACTTGTATTTTTTAAATATTTTTTTGTATTTTTTATATTTTTTTTATAACGCTTAAACAGTGAAGATGACTCTAAGGAAGTTTTTGAAAAATATGGACTTATCAGTATAAACAAAAAATTGGACCAATGTTTAAATGGAAATTTTCCAGTAGTTCGGAATNGGACCAAAGTTTAAATGGAAATTTTCCAGTAGTTCGGAATATCATATATCATCTGGAAAAAAAATTACCATCGATTTTTGAAGTTATTTAATTTGGTNTATCATATATCATCTGGAAAAAAAATTACCATCGATTTTTGAAGTTATTTAATTTGGTTACTATGGGTTTTTATAAATTATCTTGAAACGAAACCCTTATCAAATTGGTATTATCTGTATTAAGACATTTCTTCACTGTAAGTTAACCAATATTTGTTTGGTATTTCTTTGAAATCCCTCAATTTTTTTAAAAACCCCGACGTGTTACCAGATAGTTTTAGGCCAAAACTGCTTACCATCTCACTACACTCATCCTCTTAGTCGTAAATGGCTTATAACAATGTTACATTGTTAGAACAATGTTAGGAGAGTACATTGACTTTTGATGATATATATGTGTGTTCATAGGCTTGTAATTTCGATTTTTTCTATGTTTTTCCTATATAGCAGATACCTCTGACTTTCATCAGACGCCTTTTTCGAAATTGGCATAGTGTATATTCTGCGTAGGTAACACCTGGAAGGAGTAACCGTAGGCTTACCAGAGTGTATGCCGCTTTCATTAGCATCACCATTAAATTTGATAAAGCAATATTCATCCGTCTGTCTCTCACCAAACTCAGGAGAGCACGTTAGGCTAAAATTACCAAAATTGACACAAATATTCAATGAAAAAATGTTAGAACTAAGTTCGAACATGGATCCAATATTCGGGGTACCCCCAGTGTACATCTCTATTCAAAGTAACCTTAAGAGTTGATATTTTGCAATGAAATTTTATATTAGTTAAATTTTCATCGCCTCCAATCGTGTACCAAAAAGCTTGAAAATCGGAGGTACCGTTAATATACCTATGTAGCCCTAACAGAGAGTTTCAAGTTAAATTAGCCATAATCAAAGTCAACAAAATTTTATTTTTGAGTAGAAAGCAATACGAATAATGTGTGTACTTAAAAACGGGTATGATTGGTTAAAAATCGGAGCTAATTCCTAAGTGGTAAATATATCTAGAAAGCATAAATTTCAACTGATTTCATCATTGAATGGACGAAAGTATAATCAATGTATGATACAAAGATAACGTTGTCTGAACTTAACAATTTGGGAGAGACGTTTATCTCACTGTCGGCATAAGGCCACCAAAACAATCGTAATTGTGACTTGTAGTATTCGTTTCATCACTTTCATCTATAATCCCAATTTTATAAAGCTGTTTTCATTTTTAGGGCTTATTAGAGCTTTAACTCTGTATTTACTCCGAATAATTGTACTGGGAGTTTTTCCAAACTTGATCTGATCTAAGCATTTTTCTGAACATTAAAGAGGAATACCAATATTAACGAAATTACCAAATTTCAGCAATCGGAGTACTTCTTTATGGATAATTTTCAAGATTATACTGGAGGTATTCAAGTACTGTTTGGACCGGGTCTACATTTACACTCAGAACTATGATTGTTTTAATAGAATCTTGATAACAGTTTGGCAAATTTGGTTCAACCCGTTCTGTGTTATTTTCTTTTTGCTGCCATGGAAAGAGAGATGAATGGACATATAAATGGATGAGGGTGGACGGACGGATATCACTGAATTGCTACACGTTGGGTACTGTACCAAAATCTGTTGTAGTGTATATATCCCAATTGAGTTGAAGTTGGCAGCCAGCCTTAGCAACTGAAACATAAAATATGCACTAGTCAACATAGATAACAGATAAGACCTGATCTTTCTGGAATATGAGAACTCTTTAGAGAAAACGTGCTGCTGTATATAGTCGGATTAATTCCTCCTTAAGTGCACATCGGCTGTGATTGCATTCAAAGAAGGCTTTTGGCGGTGACATAGCTGTTCAAAGCTTATCCCTGGCGAAGTGACATAGTAGGCATGTTCCAAGGCACTTAATCAGATCCAGCTTCAAAGTTATTAAGGGATTTAGCCTCCTCAGCTATAGGTTTTTTCCTGCTATCGAAATCCAGGCTACAGTTTTGAGCAATAATGCCCACGCTGCGACAGCGGATGAAGCCGACGCCTGAGAGTTGGCATCACAAACGGCCAAACGCTAATGTAGAACTCCTTTGTGGTGGCTTGAATGTCATTGTGGTTAGGGAAGAAAGCTATTGAACTATATTTGAAAAGTTCAGTTCGCACAGTAAGCGGCAATGGCTTGAAACCGCTATACTGTGACGCAGCGCAGATCATCCCAAGGTCATCGCTTGAACCAGATTCCAGCAGCTGAATATACACACAGCAGCATGGCAGGGTCCAGATCAAAAGACAAACATCAGCTTTATTAATGGGATGGGTAAAAACGTGTCTCTGCTCAAGCAATAAAAATTTTTGGGCGGTACGAAAAGTGGTTCTCCAAACCCTTCAATTGGAAGCGAATGCTTTGATGTGCTCCAGCTTCAACCTTTAGTAAAATACGATGTTATGGTGTACTGTTAACACATCGCTTACTGCGTATGTACTGAGAAGAAGCTTACTGTCAGAGAAGCGACTTACTCTCAGAGATGGAGCGTGGTCCTGAGAAGATGCTGAAACTATGAAAAGCATTCTTTCATTGCAATTCCTTGGCATAATGATCAACAATCAGTTCCGTTTGGAGGCTGTTTTCCTGCATTGAGCCTAAGGTGGTGGTTCAGTGTCCGCAGCGGTGCCGTCTGAAACGTCTGCGCAGCTTTTTAGACCTAGAGCTTGTTAAAAAAGTGCTCGAAGACGGTATTATGAACGTCATGCTTAAGCGCTGATCCTTTGCACATGCTCCATAGTCGACAGGCTTTTGATCCGTGTTGGCTGCTGGCACGCCGTGACATGGCGATTGTCAGTGACAGCAGCTCAACTGTGTTGCTCTTAAATTTATTATTATTATTAATGTTACTGTTGGTAGTTAGTTATAGTTGTTATTGCATAAATGTTACAAGCTATTTACGAAGTCAATGCGTTGGCGTGTGCATGCGTATATATATATATATATATATATATATATTTATATATACGTGTTTGTGTACCACGCTTTTGGCATCGACAGGATATCATTATTATTATCAATTAAATGGCATAGCAGTGCAGGCTGGCTGCCGGCGCAGCAAACAAAGTCAGCCAACAATTATTGCGAGTACTCCGTGTGTGTGGCGTAGCGACGCTTAAAGCGCGATTGAAAGAGCAAACGCATTTATATGCCAATCAACGAACGACGAAGGCAATCATTGCCAAATCAACAACGTGCGCGTATTTTGTGACAAACGCGGTGACAGGCTGTAGCTCAGCGCAAAACTCTGCTGCGAATAAGCAAATTGACTTGGTGCGCTTGCCGCATGTGGCAAGCTAACCGCTAACATTTCAGGCGCATAACGGCGGCATGCTGCTCGCCGTGCGCCAGCCGGCACTCAGCCAAGCCCAGCGATGCGCATTGCCATTATGATTACACATAACATTGACAACTAACTAATGGATGACTTGTATGTATGTGTGTGTGTCGTGAATTGTAGCTGGCACTCGCAGAAAACTCTGTTTCGTATTGATTTTCGCATAAAAATCAGCATCAACATATTGCCCGAAATAAAATCAAATAAAATTGAACAAAAAAGAAAAAAGGAAACGTAAATAAAAAAACAAATAAAATAAAATGCGAAATAAAAATAATATTACTGAAAAATACAAATAGCGGTAAAAGCGAACATATAAAAATGCCGAGCTGACGCTGTGCTGTGCTGCATTGTAATACGCCTGCCTGCCCACCAGTCGTCAGCCAGGCATAGAGTCGATAAACGCTTGGGTGGATAAACGCTGACTGTAAGCTCGTTCGCCAGCTGATTGCTGTGATTGTGGTGGCACTGCTATTTATGTGTGCCCGTGCGTGTGTGCGAGCGTCAAAGAAAAATTCAACGAAATTATGGGCTTTTCATAAAGTTAACAGAAGCATAAATACACTGTGTCACGTGAAGCTGAAAATATGCGATAAAACATTATTAAGTGTGTGCTCTTTGTTTTTGTAATACCATGGTATTTGAATGTTGCACTGCTTTTGTTGTTGTCACAATTCGTTGAATGCTTTAGCATTCGCAGATTCCAGCAAGCAAAAAAATTTATCAAAAATAAAACGAAATTGTCGGTTCCAACCGATTACCAAATACCTATCACTTATTCATCATCATAATAATGAAATAATTATTTTTATACACGTCGCCGATGAAATTGGCAATGTGTATATTAGTTTTGACGGTACGTTTGTAACACGCATAACGAGTTATCTGAAGCCTATCAAAATATATACCGATATGATCAGCTTCACCAAAGGAATGCATCTAGCCACGTCCGTCCATCCGTCTGTCCGTTCGTCCGTCCGCCAAAAATTAGAAAGAAGGAATTGAGCTAGACTTACGAAATTCGGCACATACATTTTTGGGAAAAATGTTAGATCAAAGTTGGATTTTTGATTAAGAGCTTACCAACAAATCGGGGACCTCCAGTAGATCTCTTTAGGCAAAATTGCCTTTTGCCTTAACTCCACTGGAGCCATAAGATTTTGTTCTTTGCAATGTAATTTATTTTGTAGACGAATATGCATAACATCTATGTTTGTTCCACAAATGGGCGTGATTGAAAAGAAATCAGAGGTAATTCCAGTACGCCTATATGGTCCCTATACAGGGTTAAGTGCAGGATTACGCACAATCATAATTTAAATTTTAAAAGTTTCTGAATTGAGTAAACATAAATATATTCAAGAAGTGTACCAAAAATGTGCATGAGTGAATGATAATCTCTGTGTTCCCAAAAGAATATTTTACGCAAATTTTGGACTGGAAGAAAATAAAAGATACTTCCCATACACCTATGTGGGCCCAAAAGGGGGTTTTACAAAAATTTGGCCAGAAAAATTAATCAAGTTCAACGACACTTTCGTATTGAGTTATCATAATTATGATCAATTTGGGATTGGATGAAAGTTAAAGATTCTTCCATTACACCTGTGTTGTCCCAAAAAGAGGTCCAAGCGAATTTGATCAGAAGCCGACTGTAACAGTCGTACTCGTTTTTTTTTTAATTTTCTTTTAGATTTTTTTTTAATATTAAATCTTGATTATTTAATTAATCTTTATTATAATTATTTTTTGTTTGTTTAAATAGTCAATATAGAGTGTGACGAACATTATTAATTATTATTTATTTATTTTTAAAAATTCCACAATAACCAATTATGTACTTGTGGGCACTAGTTACATAGATCTCCAGCCCGATGGTTTATGATTTTATGATCCAAATTCTATGCTAATGTGTATGCTTCATTTTGGTTAATGATGCGTGAGTAGTTCTTGGAGAAATTCCAGTCAAAAAAGTAATTTTCTAACACCTTATACTTAATAGTTCGGTACATGTGGGATTTTTCGAGAGATGCAACAGTCAGTGTGGGAGTCCGTATAACATTTTTTGCGTCTGTATCAGCCTTTTAAATATTACAAATAAAAATTATACGCTGCTTTTCAAAACAAGTAAAAAAGTTAGAGTTGACTAAGAACCACAGTGATATGCACGTAACATCCAATTTGTTGAACACATAGAAGTGACAAAAGAGGTTCTTTTTGAAATCTGAAAATATATATTTTTTCACCATATGGGTGTATTAGGCGTACTTTCGATATTCGTTTTTTTCCAATAAGGATCATTTTGAGTACACACATTGATCATATTCATGATCACGAAATAAATTAATTTTTGGCTAAATTTGCTCTTTTATGCCATCCAGGTGTACTGAAATTACCACTAATTTTTTTCTTATCAAGTCCATTTTCGGTACACAGATTTACTTTCACTCCACGACATTTATTTTCATGCAATTATGAAATTCTGTTGAATTTAGTTGATGAGTCTGGCTAATTTTACTGAAGACCCTTTATTGCGACCATATCGCTGTAGATCTAAGGTTATAGTTTTGGGCAAATAGCTGTAATAGGGGTGTACCCAAAATATTGGTCGCGTCTTAGTAAAATTCAAACTTCGAACTGACATTTTTCCATGAGAATTCTGTACCAAATTTATTTTACCTGGCTCAAGTCATTGTTCCTAGTTCTAGTTTAAGCACAGACGGTCAAACAGATAGATGGATGGACCGATAGACAGGCAAACGGATGAATGGACAGAGGGATGGATGGACAAACGGACGGATGGACGGAAAGACTGGCGGATAGACAAACAGACGGACAGACGAATAGATGAATAGAGAGATTGTGAAACCTCTCATTTACGCCGACGATGAGGTTATCAGTGACCAAAAAAAGTTCGATTTTCCCAGAATTACAGAACATTGATTTACCATAATATTAAAGTAAGATAAAGTAGCTTGTGAAACGTGCCTAACCGATTTTTCAGGTATCTGCCATGAACCTTAAACCTTTGCAACACATTTCATTATTCATTATAACCACCGCTTATACTCAGAGTACTCCTGAGTTATCTGAGGTGATAGGTGGTCAGTTTTGAATCCTTTCTACTACTGCTCTTTTGAACGCTTTTAAGTTTTAGCCGAACGAGTGTGCAGCCGCTCTTGAAATCCGATGAATAGAAACGGTTTCCAGAAGTTCCTACCATTAACATGCTTTAAATTAGCTTCAAATTGAGATCGAGGCGTTTTAAGCATTTCGTAGGGCCAGAAATGTGCAGAGGGCGTAGCTTAAAAAGAGACATGCGAGAAGAGGACATGCATAAGCTTGGAAGGTGGTGAGCAGCTACGGATTCCAGTAGCTGGTCGAGTTGAAATGATTTTAATGAAGATTTGCAGTTGAGTTCGTGAGGCACAAAAGTTTCGTAAGGTTAGACATGACCAGTGGGCTTAGTTTAGTAACTGATGTACCAAAAGTGAGCGTGGTCTCACTTTTAAGAATAGAAGACCTGCATTTTTCAATGGTTGCTAGATTTTAAAAACTTTTAATTATCTTGATATGAAGGTCGTGGTTCCGTAACCAATTCTTAGGGTGCGAAAGGCACGGTGGGTTTGGTTTTGAAGTTTATATGCCAAAAGTGGGCGTGGTCACGCTGTTTAGAGGAAGAGGAACGAAAATTTCTTTGGAAGCTCGATTGTAAATCTTTTTAATGTTATAATGAAGATTGTGTGTGTGCTTATTGTTTCCAGGAAATGAGCTGTATGCGTGGGTTAGCGCAAGATATGTTAAAAGTAGGCGTGGTTAGGATAGTGAACTGAAGAAAAGCGATTTACTTTTTTTTCAATCAACTCTTGAAATAGAGATCGTGGCACTTTCAATGTTGTTAAGTCATGCAAATGAGCAGTGGGCGTGGCTTTGGAGCTTTGCTTAACTTCTATAATAGTTTCTATATCTCTGTGTTGTTGACGATGCGTATGCAAATGTCGTTTATTGGGTTTTATTTTTTATTGTATTAAAATTTCTTTACAATTTAAAAAAAAAAAATTAACTCTTGAAATAGAGATCGTGGCACTCTCAATGATGTTTAGTCATGCAAATGAGCAGTGGGCGTGGCTTTGGAGCTTCCCAAATTTCTATAACAGTTTCCATGTGTCTGTGTTGCTCGTGATGCATATTCAAATGTCGCTTATTGGGTTTCATTTTTTATTTTATTAAAATTTCTTTACAATTTAAAAATTTATTTTTTAACTCTTGAAATAGAGATCGTGGCACTCTCAATGTTGTTTAGTCACGCAAATGAGAAATGGGCGTGGCTTTGGAGCTTTCCTAAACTTCTATACCAGTTTCTCTTTCTCTCTGTTGTTGACGATGCGTGTTCAAATGTCGTTTATTGGGTTTCTTTTTTTTATTTTATTAACATTTCTTTACAATTTAAAAATTTAAATTTTTTTTTTTGTTATTTGGTATTAGTTCCTTTTTTTTCGTGAAACTTCTTTAGCACTCGAACGTTAGCCGCTTTTGTTAAGCCAGCACTGACAGAACTGGCAGGCGTTATCACATTCGCAAGCGTGATTGCCGACTGTTATGAATGCTGCTGCGAGTTTATGGCTTGCTGGCTGCCTGGCGGTAGCTGCACACAGCATGCCCGGCTGTGACTGTTGATGGCGCTGCCAGCGCTGCGCCCTGGCTCGGCTTGCCTATTATTATGAAATGCCATGAAGCGTGGCGGTGTGGGTGACATCTGTTTCAGACATCTTTTAATAAAATTTTCATCTTTATTACGGAACGATTGTTTTATGTGCGCGACGCTGCTCGCCTCGCCCGGCGTTCTACTCCAGCGCTGCCCCACTGTGCGTGTGCCTGCGCTAATGCCTGTAATTTTAATTCGCTAGCGTGCTGGACACACTGTTATGACTTGCTTTGTACGTGCTGGAGTTTTTCCACTATATGTTTGTGTACGTGTGTGTATGCGTGTGTGTGTGTGTGTGTGTGTGTGTGTGTGCGTAAGTGTGCAAGAAACGGAAGTGCTCTGTTAAGACATTGTGACAGTGCCACTGAAAGTGCTAACATTGTCATGGAAGTAATTAGAATGAAACGATTCTTTTATTTGCCTTTGCTTTTTTTTTTTTTCTTTTTTTGTAAGTTTTTCTTACTGTAGTGGAATGCTAGAAAAAATAATTTTCATACGCTTTATATTCATTTCATTTAATGTCAGTTGCCTGTTGTCATGTGATCAGGTCTATTGTCTTGGTAGGAAAGCAGCTATAAGCTGCTTAGTAACTCAGTTCACTAGCGCCGAGCTGGTTTCTGCGATGTGTCGTAGCAGCTTTGTGCTAGTGCGATGCATCTACTTGGAAACAAAAATACCTACAGCGGCAGAAAAATGTGAACAGACAGCCGTTTTGCAATAGAATGGGTATCAGTAGCCATTCGTCGCCATTTACTGTACATTTGTTAATTCTTTTTTAATTATATATACATTAGTNAGTCGCCATTTACTGTACAATAGTTAATTCTTTTTTAATTATATATACATTAGTTTTGCTTTCTTTATTAATTTTGTGTAAAAATTTTATGTGAAAAGCTCAAAAAATCAGATATGTGTCAAGTAATAAAACAAGTAACTCCCAATAGTCGATGACATTGGACTACAAAATAACCATTACTCAAAATTTAACTCTTTTCATTTGATGCTTTTATTGAATTCCATGCATCCTTAAGTTAAACCCTGGTACAGCGGCTGATTTCAGTAATCATGCGGTTCCAGGTTTCCTGCTAACAGATCATCTGTGCTGCGGGCTTGACATATAGTGATCCGATTTTCTAATTGTGAAGCCTTTGTGAAGCCTTTGTTACCGCACAGACGCACGGAAAATTGATCTAGCATAATTTTAAAGCAAGATAAAATAGTTTGTGGAACCTGCAAGGATTCCTACAAAACTTATACATTTTTTAAATAATGAGCAAAGGACCTTTGACCTCTGCCAACCAATATATGTTTCGGGATCATTCGCCGTCTTTCAAATCACCGTGCAACCCACGCATGTTCCTGCAGCTAGCGCACGGTTTCCATAAACGCCCATTAAAATACGATAACTTCCGGCAACTTATTTCTTCATTTTGAAGTAATGAAGAAAAACTCCCCACAAACACACATTATTAATTGTGGAATACTGAATTAAACACAATGATGGTACTTCAAAATGGCTGTGTTGCCAGTTGAAACAATATTATAATGACAACATTAGTAGCGACATCTATTATAAAAAGCGCATGACCTGATATATACAGCTAATTTGTATAATAGCAGCAATTCCAAATGCTAAGATCTCAGATATATTACATAAGTCAATTTATTTGGTCGGGCTCTATAACACATCCACAGAAAATCGCAAATTGCATATTACTTTTGAAGAACGTTTGTGACACGAGTACGATCGGAGACTTACAAAAATATATACTAATTTGAATCACTTGAGCAATCCTCTTTACCCAAAACTAGGATCTTAATTCTGCTGTGGCCGTAAAATTTGATTTTTTTTTTCATTCCAAGACCTTAAAGTGCAGTTTTCCACCTTAGTCAATAAAATTAAAAGATTAACTGTTATTGAGTTAACATTTTATGATCATGATTCATGATCAATGTGCGTACCAAAGTTGGATATGATTGGCTAGGAGTACTTGCAATATACCTATGTAGTGCTAAAAGACAAGAAATATTGTCCGAAAAGGGGGGTTTGAGCTAATTTCACCAGATAAAGAAATCGAATTCAACGAAATTTTAATATTGAGTCATTACGATTATGATCAATATGTGTTTTACAAATGGGCATGGGTAGATGAAAATCAGACGTATCGCCAATAAAGCAGTTCATCCGTTTTTAGCAAAGCTAGCTAGAAACATTGATCAACTAGAACGGAATTTGATTATTGAATGCAGTAAAATATTTTATTATTTTTTATTTTATTAATGTTAAACCAAAATTATTTTTGGAATCCTAGCTGAACCATTTCATGTCGTAACTTTTCTGTACTTAATAATTTGGAAGCGATGTGTACCTCGCTATTGACCTAAGCCGACTGTAACCTTCTTACCTATTTTATACACCTCACCAATAGAATTGGCAAAGTGTATATTAGGAATTAAGTAACACCCAGACAGAGTGATGGAAGACCTGTCAAAAAATATACCGATATCATAAGCATCATCTCAATAATTGATCTAGCTATGTGCATCCGAACGTCTGAAAGTGAGTATGATTACCCAAATTTGTCACACATGCTCGGTGAAAATAGGTAAGATCGAATTTTGAATATGAGTAATCCAAAAAATATTTCAGTACACCTATTTCCTTAAAATTGAGGCCTACATCAACGTTAAGAGTTAATATTTTGTAACGGAAGCTTTTAATAAGGTGGGCAAACATAGCATTTGCGGAGCTTCTTCTAGTAGGCCATTATGTCATTAATGGTTTGGCCTGTTAA
>JXOS01001193.1:0-25644 GCA_001015075.1 Cirrula hians
AACACCTAGTACGAGTGATCGAAGACCCATCAGAATATATAGTGATATGGTCAGCATCGTCACAGGAATTGATTTAGGCATCGGTCTGTAGACAAAATCTTAGATAAAAAAAAAAAAATCAGTTGAACAAGATTTACAAAATATGGCAGACAGAAACTATGGAAAAAAGAAAGATCCAAGTTTGATTAAGTTAATATCCGAGCAATATTTCGGGTACTTCTTGTAAATCTCTTTACTCCAAGTTGATGCCTAAGACAAACTGCAGCCGTTGGAGTTGACATTTTGCAATTGAAATTTGGCACTAAGTGGGTTATCCTAGCAACTATACATGTTCCGAAAATGGGTAACACTGGAGACACCCCGAGCACACCTACATTGTCACAATTGCGCGTCTCTAAAAGCAAGTAACAACCAATGGTGTTTATTTAGTCAATATTTATGATGACAATTTTAATACCAAAACTGGGCCCAATTGGATGAAAGTCAAAGGTAGTCTATTACACCTATATGGGCCAGAAAATGGCTTTAAGCAATATCAGACACGCACATTAATCAAACTCAACGCAATTTCATCAATTAGTGGACATGTAAATAAATAATGAATATTTTTTCCAAGACATTGTAAGGTTGGATGAAAATCACAGGTAGCTCAATTGCACCTATTTGCTCCATAAAGAGGGCTTTAAGCAAAATTAATCACAAAAAGTATTCAAACTCGACGAAATTTCATCATTGAGTGGACATGAAAATAGTCAATATACCAAAGGTAGGTGGGATTGCATGAAATTCAGCGGTAGATTCATAACACCTATGTGGTCAGAAATAAGGAGCTAGCGGGAAATTGGCGCATTCATTAAATTCAAAGAAATTTGCCCAAGCTAAGTGGGATTGAATGACATTCAGAGATAGATTGATTACACCTATGTGGTCTGAAAAGAGGGGCAAGAGGGAAATTAGCGCATTAACCAAATTCAAAGAATTTTCATAATTTAGTTGATGTCCACTTAATGGTCAATGTTTTTATCAAAAATGGGGCAGATTGAGCGAAAATCAGTGGTACTTCGAAAACACCAATGTGATCCATTACGGCGGTTCTTAAGCGATACTAGCCAAAGACTTCATTGTTAAGTGGATATAAATATGGCCAATTTGTGTACCAAAAATGGGAGAGATTAAAAGAAAATGAGCGGTTCCCCCAGGAATACACCTTTGTATTCGCAAAAAGAAGCTTTTAAGCCAAAATAGCCACAGAAGCTATTCAAATTCATTATTTCGTGGAGACCAAAATTATCACTGTATATACCAAAAGTGAGCTAGATTCGATTTAAATCAGAGGTGCCTACAAAGCATCTTGGTTGATAGCTCCAATGCACCTATGTGGGCCGAAATTATGGTTTGAAGCCACAATCGTAATATAAATCCCACGAAATTTCGGTACTGAGTAGACATGAATATGAGCAACGTGTGTTTNCCCACGAAATTTCGGTACTGAGTGGACATGAATATGAGCAACGTGTGTTTCACTAAAGGGCATGATGGCGCGAAGGTCGTAGAGCGTCCGGAACAGCTGTATTTCCAAAAGTAGCTTCTTCTAGCTTAATAAGACTAACCCGTTTTTTTTTTTTTTTAGTTTGTATTTCAAGCTGAAGCATTCCATTTTGTGATTCTTCAGTACTTAACAATTTGGGAGACGTGTATGTCACTGTCGGTGTNGTTTTGTGATTCTTCAGTACTTAAGAATTTGGGAGACGTGTATGTCACTGTCGGTGTAAGCGCATTGTGAGTTACTTACTCGTTTTGGTTGTTTTTTTTTTTTGTTTTTTTTTGAAATTTTGTAAATGGTTTTCATTTTATATTTATTTNTGAATTTTTGAATTTTAGTAAATGGTTTTCATTTTATATTTATTTGAATAAGAATTTTTTGGCATTCTCACTCTGATTATTATTATTATTTTGCCCATCATTTGCATATTTGTGTAAATGGCAGCGCCTTGCTTGACGTATCGTTCCACATGGCGGCGCACAACCAGGCATAAATGCTGCGCGTGCCTACGCTTCTGTGAGTGTGTGTATGTGTGTGTGTGTGTGTTTGTTATAGTGCATATATATATATATATATATATATTCCGGTACTTTTCTTACTTATATTCAACTACAGCATAAAGAGTTCTCAAATCCAAAATCATTTGTTAAATCATAAAAGGAATCCAAGCGTAAAGCATCGCAACTGCTCGCCGCATTCATAAAATTTGATATTTATGTGGCCAGCATTTAATACGAGATCCAGCGGCTGGCGAACGCGAACATAATAAAAGCATCAATTTTTATTATTTCACATTGCAAACAAGTGCTTGGCTCGTATGTATGCGTGCCTCGTTTATTTTTCTTGCACTTACAATGCCAACTCAACGCACGGACGCGGCGCATCAGCTGGCGGCAGCCATCCAGTTGTCCGCAGCGACGACAGACGGTTGCTTTGTAATTGACTGCTAGCCGTTAACCGTTTGTAGCATTTTGTGGTGAAAACGTGTTGGTTGATTGATCCCAAATGTGTATGTGCTGCCTACTAAAATTTTTATAGTATTTCGTAATGTAATCTGCACGGAAATGAATATTTGTGCACCATGTCATGATAATTTACAGAAATGGAAAAAAAAAAAAAATCATTGGCCGACAAGACACGTGACATACTCTTAAAAACACAACTTACTCTGGATTCTTCAAGAGCTGTTATAGGAAAAAAGAGATTGCTATTCAGTTATATCCTGTTATTAGGTACAGGGTCTTATGAACCTATATCCAGCCAACTTGCATATCATAAGCAATAGTCATTCCCAGACTGCTTAAGTTTTAGGCATCGTCCTGATTAACACTGGGTATTGCATCAACATCCGTTGGTGAAATAAGGATTGTGAGCATGTTGAGGTGGTGCACAAGCCCTAGCCGCTGCGACGTAAAAAATTCACCATCGAAAGCAGTAATATGGACTCGGTTTTGGCAAGAACTTAATTACGTTCTGCACTTGGAACATGTAATGGACAATGACTTGAGCATATCCATGCGGAATTTGCCGTATGGACGACATGGTAGTTAGTTAGAAATTTTTCTCGGTGAGTCTAAGGGTGCATTTCGTCTGGGCTGAAGACCTGTCACATCTAGAACAGTGAACACTATCACAATCACAAATTCGAATGCGGCAGAGGGATACTCAAATGCGGCAGAGGGATACCTTGTCTTTTAGTACTGTGAATTGGCGGCTTCCAGCCTTCCAAATCAATTTAATATTAAATTGCTTTTTTCTTACGATCAACCAGAGGATAAAAACTATGTAGCCTAAAATTACTTCTAGACAGATTTGAGATGTCTATAAGAATTGCGCAAACTTGGCACTTCAATGTTCGCGAGGAAGGCTTGTTTGCGTCTCACGTCAGCTTCATAGACTCTTATTATCTCTGCTACCACATTCCACCATTTTGATATGGCCGACTAATCATCTCTGCTACCACAATCCACCATTTTGATATGGCCGACTGCACGAATCGACTGCCACATGTGGGTAATCGGGGCTCTCCAAATCAATACGAGAGAAAAGTGCAAGTTCAGCCATTTCTGAATAAAAGCTGTCCAGTTTTGTGTTCGTTCTGTAAAAAGTAACCAGAAGTGGTGGAGTGGGGCTATTATACTCCGAAGGGCAAACTGGTACCACATAAATCCAGCAGCATTAAGANTTTATACTCCGAAGGGCAGACTGGTACCACATAAATCCAGCAGCATTAAGACGAAATATGGCAAAGTAGATCCTGAATATGGAAGGTGAAATATGTTACACGCAACTCAGATCGGTGTTTCCAGGTATTGCATGGTGTATGATATGGAGCGTGAAGTTGGATGACTACAGTAGTTCGGCGACGGATTCTCTAGTATTAATCACGGTTTTGGTGATTAATATTGAAAAGTCGATGACTTAAGTAGATCGGAGACNCCAAATCACGGTTTTGGTGATTAATAATGAAAATTCGATGACTTAAGTAGATCGGAGACGGACGGCGGAGTACGAATTACGGTTTTGCTTATGAAGTAAGAACTTGATGACTCCAAGATGACTAAGGTTCGATTAACGACAATGATTGCGATCCTAGCGATAGATTTTTTGATAACGATGATATACTAATCTGATCAAGATTACGGAATTTGGAGAGGAGTTGGATGAACTCGAGGATACGAATGGGCTTAGATTAAAATAAAAACGAGCAGCATTAGTTTTGAGTTAGCAAACTTAACCTTACCAATTTGAAAAAGGTCGATGCAAATGAGATGACTAACGCACGATATACAATTTATGCACCCAGACACACACTGTTATGAGCAGAGAATGACGTCAGAACAAGTTTGATGATGAAGGCAACGTAAAAGTGAAGAAATAACAGTAGAATACCCTTTTTGAACGCAAAGACGATTGTTTGATGGAAAATGGATTAGATGCTCTCCGCCATGTATGAAGTCGGAAGCAAACAAAGTTGAAACGACCGCACATGATTCGGACAATAGAAGTATTTAAAGTTATGAAAACTGTTGGGCCAACAGTTTCGAATAGTGATGGGAAACTCACAGTTGTTTGCAGCTAAGTTCTTTATGTGTGAATCTACAACTGCGTGTCAGCCGCAACACTTGTCATCGCAGCGCAAGATAATGTATGTGAAGCATTGCAAAATATGAAATTTTAATTCGTCTTCGGAAAGTACCCAAAATTTTGAGTTGATGTTAACGGGATTCATACTTCGCTCTTATATTTTTCCATAGAATCTGTGTGCCAAATTTTCAATTCTCCCGCAAGTCCTTATTTCTAGTATTTATCGACGGACGGATGCACATGGCTATAGCAATTCCTGTGGTGATGCGGATCATATCCGTATATATTTGGGGAGATCTCCCTCCGATCACTCGCTCTGGCTGTTTTCAATGTACTGTCAAAACTTAAATGCAACGTGTATAAATATAAGGATTTAATATTAGTAGCGCCATCTGCATGCTAGCCAAAGAACTTGTCAGCCCAACTGTTGCATACATGCCCAGGCAGAATCCGGATGCTNTGCCCAACTGTTGCATACATGCCCACGCAGAATCCGCATGCTCAGAAAACCGAATTTGTAAATCTATGACAACAGATGCNAGCCCAACTGTTGCATACATGCCCAGGCAGAATCCGGATGCTCAGACAACCGAATTTGTAAATCTATGACAACAGATGCAGAAGCAATTTAAAGGAATATATTTTTAACTATATAAGAATGACGTAAAATTCAATTTTCCAGGCCTGTGAAGGGTCTGCAATAAACATTGCATTTAATCATCGTAATATAAAATTTAATCAAAACAGTTGACTCCAATTAATCTTCTACAATGGCAATCCACTAATTGGGTAAATCTTTAAATACTTTATTACGTATTGAATTGCAGCTGTTCACTGCTTTCTCTGGCTTCACCCTTTTCATTAACTATTTACTGCATGAAATCTTTTGTTTTGCAAACAGCAGCACTAATTTAATCACTTGGGCAATTCAGCATTTCGCAATCACACTTGCACCCACACCAGACACTGCGTGTTGGCGTTGTACCCAGCTGTCCATTTGTTGCGTCTTAATTGAAAACGCCCAGCACATTAGTGCAGCACACAGCGGCAGCCAACTATTTAGTTGTATCATCAATTATACCCATGTCATAATTTTATTTCCTGCTCTCAAATAAGATTATGAGTAAACTATTTCAACAGAAATAGTTTTGCCAAAAATAGAAAAAAGGAAACAGACACCAACTACCAACTAATAAATTTGCTTAGTCGCATACACCCACTCAGCAAAGGGTTACTGTTACAAGTATGCAATTAACAGCATCTGCCGAAAAGGCCCCACAAATGCACTGTAACTTAATTATGAGTTTTCATTTCAAATGCTTGATAAGGCCATTTCCCAAAGACGAGCACAGAGTTCAGGTTCGTGACGCAGCAAATCGGTGTCACTTTCCAAGCTTTACAACTGAGCTTTTTTCATTTTTTAAGGAACTTATAAAAATATGCATGAGATGCTGAACGTCTTTCCCAAAGGAAAGAAAAGGTACTTTGCAACTTCTTCGCTGTTGGAAATAGCCCATTTTGCGTCCTTTAGGAAAACNGCCAAGGGAAAAAAAAGGTACTTTGCAACTTCTTCGCTATTAGAAATAGCCCATTTTGCGTCCTTTAGGAAAACGAGCACATAAGTATCCCTGAGAAAAGCCATATAAAGAGGCTATTTATTTGATATACTGGCAAATTCGAACTTTCATAAAATAATNCACATAAGTATCCCTGAAAAAAGCCATATAAAGAGGCTATTTATTTGAGATACTGGCAAATTCGAACTTTCATAAAATAATATCCCCGTGTCTTGTATGAGGCGTGCGCTCATCTAACGTCAATTCAGAAGTGGAGTTATCGTTTATCATACGTCTAGGCACGATATCTTTAAAAAACAGGAAACGCGAAATCCTGTCTATGAGTACGCATTGGACTCTACGGTACAAGTTTACTGGCAAGGCTACATAAAGACATATCCTACCATACAAATGTATTTGACCACCCCAAAAACTTACATAATTCATGAATTATTCTCGCTTAAAAGGCATGAAATGATTTCATGATTCTATTTTCTATTCATCGCAGTACAAATACCTANGAAAGTCATGAAATGATTTCATGATTTTATTTTCTATTCATCGCAGTACAAATACCTACTAATATGTAAAGAAAAAAAGAATGGTCTCTACCAGATAATAAAAATAAAATTCCATATTGGTGAAAACTGTGATTTTGGAAATTTCCTTATTGGGTAAAGGATAAGCCTGGATTTTTCAACATAGGGCAGAATTTTGGGTGGTTTTCTACAAGATAATAAAAAATAAATTCAACATTGGTGAAAAGAGTGATTTTGTAAATTTCCTTATTGGGTAAAGATTAAGCCTGGATTTTTTAACATAAAACAGCTTGTTTGATTTTTTGTTTTAAGGAAAGTATAAATATTTGTAGAAATGCGAGTTAGAGTGCATTGCAAAAAAAATAAGCCAGTTATAATGTTGCAGCGACGACCTAACCTATCAAAGTCAAAATTTAAAATATTCTATTGCATTAATAGACTCTTAAAGCTGTGGAGATTTTAATTGAAACTCGTGACCATGTAGTGCAGCAATAAAAACAATCGCAAAGGAACTTAAAATTTCGAAGAGAACCGCGGACTATATCGTAAAAAAGTTCAAGGTCGCTAAAAGCAATAAAAGGTGACTAAAAGCAATAAAAATGCGTGAGGATCATGTAATAGTACTGATTTGTAAATGAAATCGACATCTTCGGTAGGAGCAGGTATGCTAACAGCACCAGACCCAAACCAATAAGCGTGCCTATGGTAAAACGACGCTTGCTTGAATTGCAGAATTGCGATGAAAACACTTCTCTTTTGACCACAAATTAAAAAAAAAAAAGATTAGAGTGAGTGACTGAGTGAGTAGAAACGGTGAAAACTGGACTTACTAGCAATGGTTCAAGGTGCTTTGGTTCAATGAATCAAAATGTGAAGTTTTTGGCAGTAAAAGGTGCGTTTTTGTGAGGCACGCAACTGGGAAACATGTATCTGAAGCATGCTTGGTACCAAAAGTGAAACATGGTGGAGGTTCCATAACAATTTGGGGTTGTTTTACCCGCGAAAATGTGGGTGAGGTCTGGAGAAGGAATTGTTAAAATCCAGCACAAATCTATCATAAAGGATGAAGCTAGGATCTTGTTGGTTCGAAACTCATAATATTCGTGGACTACCTTGAAAAGGGAAAAAGAATCAATAGCGAATAATATATGGCGTTATTGGTGCGTTTGAAGGAAGAAATCGCAAAAAAAACTTCCTCAAATGCAGAAGAAAACAGTGCTGTTCAACCAAGACAATGCACCGTGTCACAAGTCACTTGTAACGATGGCCAAATTGCATGAATTACTCTTCATATTGCTTCCGCATTCCCCATATTCTACAGATCTGCCCCCAACGACTATTACCTATTCAAAAATCTCAGGACCTTGATAAATCATACTATAAAAATGGTATTGAAACGCTAGAAAAGCGTTGGAATGATTGTATCGCCCTAAAAGCAAACTATCTTGATGAATAAAGTCGATTTTTGCTCAAAAAATGTGTTTTTCTTAGTTAGCCTCGGGACTTATGTGTGATGTGTTACTTATATATCTAATAACATTATCTCTTTCTAAAATAAATTCGTCGCTGTATTCATTGTAGCTAAAGTATAAGTTTAGCTAAGGTATAAGGTACTATAATGATATACATTTATAACAAAAGTGCGCCGGAATTTATAGAAGCAGTAGGTATTGCTTCAATACCTTTATATTCAAATTTTGATTATAAATCTTGGGTCTGTGTTCATAATTCTAACTAGCATCAACATCTTTAAAAAGGTCTATTATAAAAATTATTTTAATTGGAAGTTCTACTAAGCCTAGTTCAAATCATCGATTTTTGCCATATCTCCTGTCAATTCCGTTATCCTTGTTCAAAGTGCTTTACCATCATTCCAATCATAATTTTTTGTGATGTTCTTTTGTATTGTACGATTTATTTTATACAACACAGAATACTCTGTTTTGCGGATTAATTCTTGATCAGCACTTAATTTCATATCAACGTGTATTCTCTTGAGTTCTGAAAAAAAAAACAGATCCAGAAAAAAATTTGGCTGTGGAAGCAATTCGATGCTATATTCATGCAATTTGGCCATCGTTTTCATTGAAATTTGGCACGGTGCATTAAATTGATGAACAGTACATTCTTTGTCTGTAAATCCCGTCATTCCATGATTTAATGAGGGGCAACCCTCCAAAGATTCAATACCGCTAGGCATTCGCTGTTCATGGCTTTTCCCTTTAGAAGATAATCGATAAATATAACAGCATGTGCATCACAAAACCTTAATGCCATAACAATTCCAGTCGACTATCTTTCCTAGATTTGGAGTAAGTCCAACAATCTACTCAGATGATCATTGTTTTGATTCTGGTGTGAAATGATAGAACAATGTTTCGTCCATTGGCATATATAGTATCTGGTTGATTCTGGTAGAACAGCTTCAAACTTTGCTGATAATCATCAATTCGTTAGTATTGTGGTCGCTTGAGAGCTCACGGCACACATGCTTTAAACAGAGCTTTTGCATTCACAAATTTTCGAGTCCAGTACATTCCATTGTTATCTTTACAGACTTAACTCAGCTATATTGATCAATTTAATTTTNGCTCAGCTATATTGATCAATTTAACTTTGCGCCAATTTAAAATTGTTTTGTGAGCTTTTTTGATATTTTCGTCGATAATAGCCTCTNACTCAGCTATATTGATCAATTTAATTTTGCGCCAATTTAAAATTGTTTTGTGATCTTTTTTGATATTTTCGTCGATAATAGCCTCTTTGGGGCATTAAATGCGTCAATCGTGCTCGGTGCTCAGTTCATCTCGTTTCAAACACTTCTCAACAAAAACCAATAGGTTATTAAGCCACAAAATTATTTTCTATCCATTTTCTTCAAACGAACAGTAGTTGCTTCATTAAAAATTCTCTATTCGAGAAAATAAAAGTGCAATAGCTGTCAAATGTGTACAGGACTCTTTGGAATTTAAGGGTTCGCTAAAGCTCTTATGGATTATGAGCTAGTAGCGCCATCTGTATCTTAGCCTTTGAGCTTTTGAGCCAAATTACAAAATTTGTGTCATATGTAGTCCATTCACTCCAATCTGTACTCGAACATTCAATACACCGAAATCTTCTTCTGAATTGCTTTCAATACATTGCATAATCGGTGTTGCCTGTTTTCCGTTAAATTGCTTATGCTTGCCTCCACTCTTCCCTTACTTTATTATATACACAGACTCTCCTACTTCAGTTCAGTTTGTACAGAACGAGCCAAAAAATATACAGCATTTATTCAGAAGAATATTCCCATGTTTGGAATCTGAGCAACCCAATTACTCGAAATCCTCGCATGGAGACTACCCCAATGACATTTGACATTACTACAAACAACTTCCTTGAGCGGCCTAGGCTATATCGATGGAATCTTACTTTGGCAACGTCAAGTTTGCAAGCAAGTAATTTATCAATTATCGCAACAAGTTCAATTAACTTGGGACAAATTTTTGCTCTGTCATATATGCCATCGTAAGGCAAGCTGTTGTATTTGCTGCTTCATTTTGAGCATGCCATAAATAGTACAAGAACAATGTGAAGGCAGAAAGCTCGATAATAAATACATTAAAAGTGAAATTAAATGAAAGCATGTTCTAGCACAAATGTAAGTAAGCAAGTAAATGTGGGAGCAAAAATTAGACAGCAGAAAACATAAAAATGAAAAATTCCAGTGAAAACAAAATGTGAAGAAATTACATTTTAAAATTCAGCAGCCGCATGACAGTGAGTTATACGTTCACATAATCAGGCTAAAATGTACACTTAGCAATGCTAAACATATCAAAACTTCACACAAAAGCCGCACACACACATGCGAACGCACACGCATAGCCCATACGTGCTGCAAGCCGCACAGAAGGCCGCAGACTGCCACGCATTGGCTGGCACACACACACACACACACACACACACACACACGCACACACGCACAACAGCCGACTGCGCCTTAAGCCAAATTGCTGGCATCCACTAAGCAGCATGAAACAAACCGTGATAATGACAGCAATGATAAACTGACATGCCTGAAGTGGATGAAAGGCACGAGAACAAGGCAAGCAAAACAAGTAAACACTGAAATAAATAAATAAATAAATAAAAAAACAAATACAAAATGAGTGAATGCATGAATAAAAATAAGAAAAAAGAAAAAACGGAAAAACGGAAAAAAGGAAAATGCAAGGAATTTTACAAAGCTGCGNCAAAATGAGTGAATGCATGAATAAAAATAAGAAAAAAAGAAAAAACATAAAAAAGGAAAAAAGGAAAATGCAAGGAATTTTACAAAGCTGCGCAATGAAATGAAATAAAATGAAATACAATGCTCGGCATTTGGAGCACAAGCGTGCTGTTGTTATTGTTGTTGTTGTTGCCGCTACCTTTCGCTAANTGGCATTTGGAGCACAAGCGTGCGGTTGTTATTGTTGTTGTTGTTGTTGTTGCCGCTACCTTTCGCTAAAGCAGAACTCGAAAAGAAAAGTGTTGAGCATTCATTGTTGCACTTAACCTTCGGCTAATCCAATTTGAGTATTTTCACATGATTTCTTTGTTTCATTTTTGCGCTCGTCTTGTGCGCAGTTCGATTTGGGCGCCAACTGTGGCTGTGGCATGCATGAGTTCGTTGCAAACATTTTTTTTTCGCACACTTTCGCGGGGCCAAAGTTGCTTAATCGTGCTGCTGGCCACAGGCTCTGCGCAATCAATAAAAGGACACAGCACAATCAAGCTGGCGTGCTGAATACTTTCGCAAGATTTCGCATTCACGCACACACACACGCGCGCCCGCTTAACACAATGGCATTTGTGCGCATTGTATCTTGCATTGTTGTTGTTGCGTGTGTTTTTCGTTTACTGTGCAATGCGGTGCGAATGGCCAGGCGTTGCTGGTGGCTTGCTATTCATATACTTTCCATTTTCGTAGCGCTGGCATAATTTTCAGCCCACTTGTGGACAATGCTCAGCCAGGCAACGAGCCATCAGTCAATACACACCATGACATACGGCCATCGGCTACAGACGCATTCATGCGTTCTCCTGTGTGCTCTATCTTCTGCCGGCATGCCAGGCCATTGTTGCTTGAGCGCAGCGCGGCGAAACTATTGAAATGCCCGCCAGGCTGGCGTGCGTATGCGTTTTTCCTTTTAATTTCACTTATCACTCTGCTCTGCTCTATCGCCGCCAACGCTCTCATGCGACAATCAACATAAACTATTTCGAAAAACAAAAGGATCCAACGCAAGAAAAGGAACTACTTTAATTTCGTCTGTAGGCGGAAAGGACTGCTACAAACATTACGCGTTGCTCTTTAGCCGTATTTCTGGATGAGCGCATCAGTTGCACAAATTAAAACAGCAATAAGGAAATGTGTAAAATATATTTACTGTAATGGCGATGACTGTACCTCTTCCACTGCACCTATGCCAGCTTGTAAGCAATTCGCTGTGTGAAGCTTGCTGGATAGACAGTCTGCCAATATCTGAATCAATTTTCATGTGAACGCAATTTTTGTTTTTAGAAATTAAGACCTCGATAAGGAAAATTCAAAACACTCGTTTACGCGAGATTCCAATTTACGGTATTCATCGCAAAAATGAGAACCTCCGTGAGCTGCAATGTCATGAACTTTATTCATTAGATGGNTTTACGCGAGATTCCAATTTACGGTATTCATCACAAAAATGAGAACCTCCGTGACCTGCAATGTCATGAACTTTATTCATTAGATGGGTTTGACCTTGTGATACGGCTAAAAGGCATTTCGGTCTTCTGCAAACCGGGTATTTTTTCACGAATTTTTTTCCTTCGAGCTGGGGTCTATGTTACAATAAAATCCGCAAACAGTAATCAATGCATGTCACAATAAACGGATATTCACATTATTTTCACCGATTACAGAACACGAACACCTAGCAAAGCCGAGAAACCAAATTCACACTACGCTTACGCCTCCTGTTTTGGTTCAAGATAATGTTGATAAAACCACAGTCCACTTTAACCTTTCCAAAAAGCTCTATATTATTCTGAGCAAGTTGTCCACTTTTCGACTGCGTTGTTGTGCCATTGTCCGCAAATGCATCCCCCACAGCGCACTGCCTTTTGAGTCTCAATACTTCAGTCAAAATTTGGCCACTGCTCTAGGCACTTGACGATTTTCTAACACGATATTCTTACGTTTTGCCCACATTTTGGATGTTTTGGCTGACGTCCTTGGCCTTGGTTTATCGTCAGGGTTTGACCTCGTTCCCACCTTGCTGTAATTGAAGGCACTTTGTACATTCGACAATAAATTTCCGTTATTTTAAACCTTCCATAAATAGAGATTGAAGTACTATACGATGCTAAGTTGTTTTCCATTGTACATAAAAATACCCGTCGACCCGTCGATACTAGATGGAATGTAAAATTAATTAACAGATACAAATGACACATATTTTTAATGAAAGAATGGACCAATATAACAAAAGACAGAATTTAGATTTGCAGCAAACAGTTCTCTTTTTTCTGGTATAAACTATATGACTCCGTATTACGAAAGTTCCCGTAACAGGGCTCATTTGCAAAGCGTGGAGAATAACTATGGTATATCCTGAGTTTTAAGGGCTATAGGAATAAAGACTATGCAGACATTTATTGGGCTTTAGAAAATGTTAAAAAAATTCTTCTACTTAATCGAAAAGTGTACCTGATGCCCGTCCAGACGTAATTGTTGAGAAAACCCTCTACACATTAGGCGCAAATTCTGAAGAGTATAGTAAAAAAACGAAAGCATTATATATGCAGGAACTTTTATGAGACCGCCAGTTTGTAAAGCACGTATACCAATCTTGTCTTTTTCGACTGAAACATGGCCTTTCTATGATTTGACAGCTATCAATGGGATATTTTCAAACTTAAAGATTTTTTAAGTTTGTTTGACAGCTGCATCATAAAGCTTCACGATCTTTTAAAACGTTTTCTTCCATCNCAAAAGATTTTTTAAGTTTGTTTGACAGCAGCATCATAAAGCTTCACGATCTTTTAAAACGTTTTCTTCCATCAATCAATTGGTGGTATAATGAATTGGTCCAATGTATATAATCCAAATTAATAGTATCATTTCCGACTATATGTTAATGGAGTGGTTACTGTAGTTATGGAATCTTTGCTATTTTTGGAGAGAGAACGAGAAAATTTAGGAATTGGGTGTATACTTCAAAAAGCGTTGTCAAGTTCGTCCTTGAGCGAGATCATGCCCTAGCTTTGGGTACCTTTCATACGGCGTTTACTACGTATTTCACTTAAATTGCATAAAAGCTGAACTACCATCGAATCCTATTACGAGAAACCGGAGGTAGGTCATTCCCATTACACCGTATAATGAAAAGTTTGGAAAAATTCCATAGAACGTTTCCCAAATTCCATTGAAATACTCATAAAAATATCAAAAGCTATGGAAATTTATTTAAGTGCATTAACGTTGTTCATAAAAATTTCTTTAATCGGTCCACAACTTCTAATGGCCCCCGTTGTCCCAACTTTCCTTTCGTTTCTATTTGATGATTCGTTTATTAGAGTACGTACATGTGGTTACAATTTTTTGGTAAGACCAGGATCTGAGTTAAAAATTATATTTTTCAATTGTCGGTCTTAATTTTACCGTTTTATCGAATACTCATATAATAATATAATATAAGTCCCGAAGTTAAAGGCAGCTGAGGCTGACAAGGAGATACGCGTTCCTTCAGAAATGTTTAGTACAGAAGACGAAATGAAGTCTTTCAGTTTGAAAGTCAAAATTATAATTTTTTTTTATAGTTAATTAAAATTAATGAATGCTTAAGGAACCTCAAATTTTCGGCCAATGAAGCCCATTTTTGTCACTCGCATTGGTCATACTAACATTCATTCATATCTAAAATTTTTTTTTTAAATTCGTTTAATATCCTCATTCTGGACCATGATACACGTATTGAAAATTTACATGTCCACTCAATATTACAATTTCGTTGATTTTAATTAATGTATAATCATAATTTTGTTTTAAACCCTCTTTTAGGACCGCATAGATCATGGATTTTTATCCATTCATTTTTGGGTCATATTCATGATAAATCAATACTCAAATTACGTTGAATTTGATGTGGTTACCTGCCTTATTTTGCTTAAAATCGTTTTTTCGGACGAATTGGTTGTATTGAACGTACGTCTAAGTTTCAACCTAACATTTTTGGTACACACATAAATGATATTTGTGCTCGATTTCATTGAATTTAATTGATTATTCAGACTAATTTTGCTAACGAACCTCTATGGAGACAACAAAGGTACCTTTGATTCTTATCCAAACACGCCTATTTTTGGATCACTTTTAGATGATATCCCTATCCAACGTCTCACGTCATGTAATTGCAAAATATCTGCTCTTATGGCTGCAGTAGTTTTAAGGCCTCAGTTTTAGCTAAAGCGATGTTCTATATGTACCTATATTATTGATCGATTCTTTACAAAATAGATAAATTCAGCTAGAGTGCTTCTTTATATTTATTTATAATGTCTACTGAAAGACGGATGGACATGTGTTGATTAATTCCTGTGGTAATGCCTTTTGATAAGATCTGGAATCATATATTCAAGTTTACACTCTGATAATTTCGATGGCGACGTGCATAAAAACACATTTTATGCTCTAAGAATTTAAACCAATTTAATAATTTAACTGTCATTTAGGGTTGGGTATAATTCATTCGGTGAAGCACCTATTATATCCATAACTTAAAAACTCCCGATATTGCTAAGTAACATTAACGGATTTTCGCAATTAAAGAAGTTTCTTTAACAAATACAATTAGAAAACTGTTAGACTACGTCGAATAACAAAACACTGAGAGCAGACAGACGGCTATGGCCGGTTCAATTCTTGAAGTGACGATGACCCATAATACATAGGTCTCTTCATATTTTTTCATTATGGTACAATTTTGCAACAATTTTGGTAAAGTGTATAAAAATATAAAGGTGTCATTATGCAGGGTAAAATCGAGGGTCCCATGTCAGATCAGGAATTGGTATTAAACTGGATCCAAGACATCACCACATGCATTAATGTAAACCAGGGAACTCTCCAGTTGAAGCATATGAGCTAGAGTTGAAATAGAGCCAAAGAGAACTTTTATCAGTCTTCAGTACAACATCCCATTTTTGACTAAGTAAAATAAGAAAACAAGCACTTTGCACTAATGGATTTAAATTTTATTTCATAGAATAGAAATTAAACGAAATTTAGAAAAACCCATTTGGCTAAATCAAACTTTTGAAGTCATGCAGAAGACTTTACGGAGCTCGTCAATAGTAAGCATGTATAACAGTTCAATTTTTAAAGTTGTGTGGAGTCGAGCAGAATATTGTCAAGCACAGTGGTTGGTAATAAAAGAAATAAACAAATGGAGTTCTATAACGGTCACGGAATTAATTGTTTGGACTATAGAAGTATGTGCTTGGATTCCAATCCATTAAATTTTCGCTGATTTGTTTGCTACGACGCATAAATGAACGCCCCAGGCAGCATGTGCACTTCTCCAAAGGCTCATTCTCGTTTTTGGTGATGTCAATGACTGGTATGCTCTCCATCAATGGGTTCACACGCAGCATAATGCGATGCATCTGATCGCTGTTCACGTTCTCCAATAAGGCTGACGTTCGCTTCACATTCTTTATTCTCGTGAAGAATTTCTCGTCAACGTAGATCTCGTAGCTGGCGATATTTGTGCGATCGTGTATGCACCATTTGACCAGCAGAGACTCCTTTGTTATCTCGCTCACGTCCGTGATAGTTACAGGATAGCCACGCACTGTCGCCAGTACGGGAGAGTGGCGTATATTTTTCATTTTAGTCAAGTGCTTCAGATTAGTCGCATAGGTTTTTGCGTCGATATTTGTGTAGAAGTTATTGACTGAAAAAAATTGGTGCGGCAATATCGTGAGGCAAGGCTCTGCTACAGTGGTCTTGGCCAAGTGCCGACAATATGGGCATAGCTCCAATGGTTTACGCAACTCTAGGTTCCCTTCTGATGATGGCTCAAATCTTGTGCTCTTACGCTTCATCTTGCTAGACAACATCCCCGCTCGTTCCATCAGTTAATTTTTCAATCGTTTCAGCTTCAAACGCTATTGACTTCGCTAAGCTCCGCACGCCAAAATTTTTTTAAGACAAATCTAATATGAAAGTTTGAAACTGATTTTCAAAATCATATTAGACAAAAACTAACCAAAAGTTGAAAAATTATTTGTTAATCAAACGAGAGTGATAATGATTCTGGCTAAAGAAATATAAGGCGTACATTAAGTCAGTTGACAAATAGGGCGAGGCAACTTGATTAGTGCTGAACTAAATGTCGAGTGTGAAAAGATTAAGGCACTGCGGCGGATTAGATAATGATCATTAACAATAAAAAGAATTCTAGTTTCGTCAATGATAATTCGATTAATCTAAAATTCGATTAAGCGATGTCTCTACGTCTGTGACCACGATAACTTCGTTGGTATATTTTGTAAAAAGTGAGATAAATCTTGTGAACCTAGAAAATCGATACATCTTTTTCGTATCTCCCCTTTTAAATTTTATAACTAAAAGTTAAAATTAAAATTCTAAAAGTTTTACACATCAGTAAATTGTGTAACTCATAGAAATAATTATTTCCTACCATATATATTTGTCTTGGAGACATATTCAGAGAATCAAAAAATAAGGTAAAATACTGATGTCGCGGTAAGTTGANTTGGCTTGGAGGCATATTCAGAGAATCAAAAAATAAGATAAAACACTGATGTCGCGGTAAGTTGATTAATTTTTGAGCTAGAGCAATGAAATTCGCTTTATGCAGATATTTTGTAAAACACCCGACACAGTTTGCAAACGTGAAAAATATGTCTATAATTTCAGGAACCTTTCTTGCATTCTGCTTAAATTTAGTATGGATGCTACTGAAATTTGTTGCGTAAAGGATTTTGGGTCATAGCCACAAAAAATTTTTGGCACAATCGATTCATAAGTTCGGATAATTCTCTTACAATGTTTACTCCCGATTTCACGGAAATCAGTAAAAAAGCCCGACGTTTCAGTGCATGCTAATAAAAAGTGATATAGAATCAGTTATGCGTCAAGGCCAAACCTTGTTTAATTTTAACGAAATCGTTCCGTAAGTTTGGATAGTTCCCATAGAAAGTTTACTACCAATTCGAAGGAAATACGCATAAAAATAAATTGTTTCATTACATTACTCAGATATTGGAGATGGAAGCATTTTAGGGTCATTGCCAAAATATTGCCAAATTCGAAATAAAAAATCAGTACATAACATCGGGTACTTCTCATAGAACATTTACTCCCAATTTCAAGGTAATAAGCCAATGAAGCACTTGGCTTTAATGGCTATTTAGGGTCATTGTCAAAATATTATAAAATTTGACAAAAATCGGTCCAATACTTCTGGTGCTGCCAATAGAATTTAGGCCGTTTTACGTAATTCTCATTACATTCGTCAATTTGAGTGACAGGCATTTAACCGAGATTTGACTGAAATTTGTTATTGCTTCACATTTTTCCTGATTTCCGAAAATTAATGACTGATGGTTGGTTTGGAATGCCTATTTGGGTCCCTCCAATGAACCCATCTATTCAAATTTTACAAAATTGTTGTTTTTAACAACGATCTTTGTTTTTAGTGATTATGGCAGTTTCTTAAGAACTCTTTAGGAGTAAACAGCTCAATATGTCTTTAGTACCTACGGTACGAAGTCGGACTCCTTAACATGAAAAACTCAGGGAGTGGGAATTAAAGTGAATAAAATTTTTTCATATTATTGGGTAAGTCTTCAGCTCGATTACAGAATTTTCAAGAAGATTCGCACCCGTAACCAAAATTTTTATTTTTTTTTTTATCTGGGCTCGTTTGGTGCCATTGTTATGGGGAAGTGTTAGGTCATTTAAGTAAGGGAAAATCTAAAGTAAGGCTCCAAAAAATTTTTTTCTTAAGACTATAAAATTAAATGAAAATACTTAAGAATTTTAATTAAATTAATAATGGCTTTGAATTTATAATTCACTAATGCCTACAAAACCGTTGACTGAAAAGTATATTGTAGTCGGATTTACCGACATTTGCGGACATATTGTTAATTATCAGCACAGTCTGCTCGCACATCCAGTGGCAATTGCTTGAAATTATTTCTTGGTATTTTGCATTGTTGTTCTGTTTCTTCGTACATATTGTGGGCTGCAGCTGAAATTGCCCGTAATCGCTGACGCTTCAGTGCGTCTGCCGCAACAATGCGAACAAGCCACGCAGTTCGTGCGGTTCCCCAGCCGCCCACATAAGCACATTAGCATTTTCTTCAGACCGCAGCGTAATAATTGCTTACGTGCACGTGTGCATGTGTGCGTGCGCTATTTGCGCACATTAATATTTGTCATTAAGCAACAAATTAAATGTAAGTGTTTGTAAGTGTGTTTGGTTTAGTATTTGTATTTATTTTGATGAGAATAAGCTGTCGCAAACGCCAATGGTTTCTCCTGCTGCCACACACTGCGTACAACGAGCGCCAGCTGCAAAGCTGCCAAACTTATTGAAAACTTTTTTGTACAGCAAGCATTTGCATGCAACACAATTTAATCTTATGAACAACTAAACAACAGCGAATGACAAAAGTAACAAAATAAAGAAAAAAAAAATTGAGACGCAATGACTAAGCGGGAGTCTCACTTTGGATGCGATAAGGCACAGATAAATGTGGCAGACATGATGTGCGCGTAATTACTTTTGCATACATACGGTGTGGCAAATGAAATACTTATTTCCACACACACTCGCACCGGCTCACATATATTCTTCCAGCTAATAATAATTTTCAAATTCCCCACTGCAAACAGCTCCTTCCACATGGAATCAAACTGCTCTTTATAAATTTTCGCTCTAACTCTTGGCAAATGCTTGCCTTTCCCATGTCAAATGCACGGAGGTGGTATGTTTTGCCTACAACACAGCATCTCGTAACACACTCAAAGCGTGCTTCCGTGAAACCAGAAATGCTTTCTTGGTGCAGTATGGTTACACCCCTCCATTCACCTGTGATTCATTATTCTTTTGAACTGTATGCTTTCAAAAAACTTGCAGTTCCAGGAACCTATTTCCGTGTTCAATGGTGATTCCTTAATTACTTTTTTCCCCTTCTTATTTGTTTTCTTTTATCAGCAACCATTATAATTGGCGTATAGCCACCGAAGCTGATGCTTCTTTGCAGATTTTCTTGTTGCATTGAATTTATACAACAGCTATGCATATTCTTTTCCTTCAGACATCCAGCCAATGGTGTTCCAAACTTGACAGAGTGCACTTTCTTCTTTAAATGTCAAGTCTATTAATTATTATGAGCCTCTGGGGATCATTAGACCCACTCTGCATTCAGTGGTCGAACCTTTTTTTGTTCCTCTTCGTGTTCTCCGATAGCTTTTGGCTGAACCGATTTGTATAATACTAACATATTTTAGCGAAATGTTTTCTATAAAAACCTAGCCAGACAGTGTCATGCGCGTCGAGTCTCAACTTGGAAAAAATAAAAAATAAAAAACAAGTAAGAAAGTTGGAGTCGGCTAATGCCGACAGTGTGATACACGTCGCACTCAAAATATTTATCGTTCTGTTTCAATTCTCTCAGCGCCTTGTTTTCGGTGAATTGGAAGTGTTTTTGAGTTGAGGCCGACAGTGTGANCTGTTTTCGGTGAATTGGAGGTGTTTCTGAGTTGAGGCCGACANGTGATACACGTCGCACTCAAAATATTTATCGTTCTGTTTCAATTCTCTCAGCGCCTTGTTTTCGGTGAATTGGAAGTGTTTTTGAGTTGAGGCCGACAGTGTGATACACGTCGCTCCCAAAATATTTATCGTTCTGTTCGCTCAGAGCCNCAGGTATTTTTGAGTTTTATCCAATCACATTGTGCACACTGAGCATACTTACGATAACGTAAATTTGCCATAAACTCTCTTTTCGGACCACATTGGTGCACTGGGAGTACCTCTGATTATAACCCAATCTTGCTCATTTTTGGTACACATATTGATCATAATTATGATAACTCAATCATAAAATTTCATTGAATTTAATTAATTTTCCTTACTTGGGACCACATAAGTGTTCTGAAGGCACCTCTGAATATCAACTAGTCTTCCTTATTGTTGGAACACTCAATAACAGTATTTGAGTTCACACAATTAAGAAATTAAAAATAAAAGGTATATGATAACTNGTTATTGTTGGAACACTCAATAACAGTATTTGTGTTCACACAAGTAAGAAATTAAAAATGAAAGGTATATGATAACTGTGGCTAAATCTGCATTAAAGGCTGTATAAGGACCTATAGGAGTACTGGAGGTATCACTGATTTTACTTCAATCACAACCATTTTTAGAGCACACTTAGATGTTATGAATATCCATCTAAGCACGAAATTGTATTGCAAAATACCAACTCCTACGGCTCCTGTAAAGTTAAGGCCCCAATTTTGAGTTAAGAGGTATCCTGGAGAGACCCGAAATATTGGTCAGAGCATAAACAAATTCAAAATTCGATCTAACAACTTTCCCTAGAATGTGTGTGCCAAATTTCGCAAGTCTAACTCAATACATTCTTTCTAGTTTTTTGCTTACGGACGGACGGAAAGACGGAGGGATGGACATGGCTAGATCAATAGCTGTGGCGATGTTGATCATATGGGTATATATTTTGATAGATCTCTGATCACTCGTTCAGGGTGTTACAAACGTACGGTCAAAACAAATACAAACTTTGACAATTTCATTATCGACGTGTATAACAAGTAAGAAAATTAGAGTCGGCTAAGGCCGACAGTGCCATATACAGTGTCCAAATTCTTAAGTAGAGAGCAGTAACACAATGTCAGGGTAAAAAACTTGAAATCAAAAGAAAAAATTATTTTTCATTTCAACATGCAATACGTTACTTTTGGACATAAAAGATGTATTGGAGGTACCACGAATTCTTCTCTATCATTCCTATTATTGCAGCACATTGACCATACTCCTACCATACTAAATAATGAAATTGCGTTGAATTTCAATTATGATTGTGGCAAATGAAGCTCAAACCCCTCATTACGACACACATTGGTGCATAGAAGATATCTACGTTAGTTATCCAAAAACGGTCAATTTTTTTAAATACCTTACCCACGGCAAATATGTCTTAAATTCCTCTTTTTGGACAACAAAGCTGTTCTGATGGTGCATCGGACTTTCGTCCAATCGGACCCATTTGTTGAAATACATATTGACGAAATTTAATTAATTACGGGGCGACAATCCGTAAGTAATTATATTTCGTTGAATTTATTTTCTGTGTGTCCCTAAATTAGCTTGGGAACCGCTATTCGGACGACATAGTTGTACTATAGGTACCAATTTGGCTGTGGCCCATTTTTGGTACAACCATTTCCTGCATTAAAGTTCACTGAAAAAAAAAAAAAATTCATTGATTTTTAATAGATTATTGTGGTTTATCTAATTTAAGACTAACTGTTGGCACCACATAGGTGCAATGGAGGTACGTTCGTTTTTGATCCAATCATACTTATTTTTGGAACACGTTTAGATTTTATGAGNTATAGGTGCAGTGGAGGTACGTCCGTTTTTCATCCAATCATACTTATTTTTAGAACACGTTTAGATTTTATGAGAATCCAAATAATATCATCGCAAAATATGAATGGTTATGGCTGCATTAGCTGTGAGGCCCCAATTTTGAGTAAAGAGGTGTTTTAGNATATGAATGGTTATGAATGGTTAATGGCTGCATTAGTTGTGAGGCCCCAATTTTGAGTAAAGAGGTGTATTCGAGGTAACTTAATTCTATCTTCGAGGTAAATAAATTCTATCTTCGATCGAACATTTTTCCAAAGAAAGGGTGGAAAGGGTGGTGGTGCATCTAACTCAAGTTGTTCTTTTTTGTTCTTGCTTAAGGACATGGCTTAATNTGTGGAACAAATTTGCTGCACCTAACTCAAGTTGTTTTTTTTTTGTTCTTGCTTAAGGACATGGCTTAATCAATTCTCCAGGTGATGCTGATCGTATAGATATATATTTATTGATGGGTCTCCAATCACTCGTTTTGGGTGTCAGAAACGTACCGTCAAAACTATGATATACTTTGCCAATTTATTTGGTGACCTTTTAGAATGTCTAATTGGTATAAAACCGCATTCTTTTCTAATATTTGACCTCAATAATGAAATTTTTTTTTTATTTGATAACTTAGGCTAGTTCAGAGTAAAACCTTCTCTTCGAATCCCAAAGGTATACAGGAAATGTCTTTGTTTTTAATGCGATCTTGTTATTTTCGGTAAACTTTTTGATCAGATTTATTTCATTGGAATTGTGATAGTTTGTTTATTGAACCCGCTTAAACCCTAACATAGGAACAAGTATAACGAAAAAACTGTTAAACTCAATTGCTATCATAGCCAGGCTACCAAGAATATCAATCCNAAAAACTGTTGAACTCAATTGCTATCATAGCCAGGCTACCAAGAATATCAATCCAAGTCTTTATTGGACCTTGACTTTAATCAAACGGCGATGTGAAATATTCCCATATAAAATGTTTGATGAATCTACCTTAAACCCATGTTTTCTTTAGGGATGGTCAGGCAGATAGACGGCCAGATAGTCGAAGATGGCTTGATAAATTTAAGTCCATACCCCTTGAATCATCATAGAAAATGGTCTATCCGTGTCGATCCAAATTAAGTACAAAAATGCTATGACAAAATTTAAATCGAAAAATGAATTAGGACAAGATCCAATCCAATCCCGAAATCTGGGGTAACTTCAAAATACTCCGAAAATTTGATCCACAGACCCAAAATGCTGAGCGTTTTGCACATACACCGTTTTAATATTCAGGCAACGCTTTCTGAAAACACTTAAACGAGGTCATTGAACACTCTTGGTCGCTGATGAACGGCATCCTGAGGATCTCCCACTGATACCTAAATACTACTGTCTATTCTGTTCCCCATGAAATTTTCGGCAATCTGAACGCTGCCCGCACACAACTGTCTGCAGCATCGGTGTGTTGTTTCGGTGTGAATCGATTCATTGCTAATACTTCACTCCACAAGCCATATGTATTGATAATTCAGAAATAAAACAATATTCCGAAAATTCGTTCCACAGAGCCAAAATGCTGAGCGTGATACGCCGCTTTTAGGATCGGGCAATGTGCTCTCGGACCACTTCAACCAGTTTATTGGACAGTCTTGGTCGTTTATGAAAAAAAAATCAATTAGGTGATGTCCGTCCGGCTGTGACCCCGGTACCTTAGGTACTTTCTGTGGTCGATTGATGAAATTGAAATAAAAAATAAGGCAAAGTGCAAAGCAAAATCGAGCAAAATCGATTCATAACTTGAAGTACGTCCCATCGAACATTTACTTCCGATTTCTAAGAAATGTACATAATAGTTAGGTGTTTCATAGCACGCTTCTGAAATTTAGTATGAAAGCATTTTTGAGTGATGGCCATAATATTCTACAGTTTGGGGGAAATTGGTTCATAACTTCAGATCTCTCCCATAAATTGTTTACTTCAAATTTTACGAATATCACCATAAAACGTACTTCGTCGTATCCTTCCGAAATGTCCTACTTATACTTTTTTTTTATTACCGCTTATTCTTCAACGATATGAGCTAAAGAATTCATTCATTTTAAGTTCCTTTTACAAGCCTTGCACACCCAATTTCACAACCATAAATAAATACATATTGTTCGATTATCAGTTGTTAAATTCATCTAGCTTCTTTTTTTTAATTGAAAGAATTTTATAATTAAGGAATCTATTATTCAATAAAATCAATTGGCCAACTTTAGAGAATATGCTGCATGCAAGAATTTATCTCGAAGTGTGTAATCTTAGATTGAATCCGATAGACTCTTAAGTATTGACTTAAATATTTTGTATTAAATATACATACCAGGATTTTTGTGGAGGTTACAAATGAGAGATGCGGGTTTTACCTTGGATGCTATCTTACCGATTTTAATGGAATTTTTGCAAAACGCATCCATTTGAATTCAATTAATATAAATAAGTGCATATTTTTGATCTTACGCTAACATTTGGNGCAATTAATATAAATACGTGTATATTTTTGATCTTACGCTAAAATTTGGGCGGAACATGTGAATCGAATTAGAAATATTCANTCAATTAATATAAATAAGTGCATATTTTTGATCTTACGCTAACATTTGGGCGGAACATGTGGATCAAATTAGAAATATTCAAGAACCTAATGTTTGAGAATCAATGATTCACGAGAGAGTGGTACTGCTAGTTTTTTAAACATTTTCAATAATACCAATTAGGCATAACGTTTAAGCGCAAATCTTGGTATTGAAATATTATGCATTTTTCCTGTAACATTTGGTAACCAAGGCGTTGCCATTCTTGACTGATGAATTTCTCGCTAGCAGGCTTCGTTGAATACCAACTTTCATTGCAAATATTTGCGTTAAAGCGGCATTAAATAATTGCAAGTGATTAAGCGGCAAGCGAGTGTTATTAACATAAAAAGCAAATAAAAGTGGCGCTCACAGCAATATTCGCATTTTTCATTTACAACATTACAAATTGAAAATGCCATTTGCCAGCAATGCAAACAACGGCACATAACATGAAATTATAAGTCGACAACAAGGTAAACAAAAACACCAACTACAATTGCCATGATTTGCGCAAGCCAACACAACAGAAACGCCAGCAGACATTAAGCGCAAAACCGTAAAAGTTGTGCACAAAAAAAAAGAAAAAATAAAATAAAATAAAAAAAA
>JXOS01001232.1:1635-11996 GCA_001015075.1 Cirrula hians
GGTATTGATATTGATCATATCTGTATATACTTTGAAAGCTCATTCTGGGAGTTACAAACGTGTGAACAAGAACAGGCTGTGTACAATCTGACAAACAGAAATTTACNATTTAATTTAATTTAATTTAATTTCAATCCATTGAAGCAGTTTCAGTGGTAGCTCTCTCTGTAGCCTGCCCGATGGCNAGCTCTCTCTGTAGCCAGCCTGATGGCGAGAATTTTCAGAATTCTGCTGCCTGGCACCAAAACGAGAAATCATGCCAAAACGTTTGTGCATCATACACCAAAATATAATTTTATAAAAAGATAAGCTAATTAAGCTAATGGGTTCACACCCCATTTATAAAGGTTTTAATCCTTTTCTTTTTGATTTTAAATAATTCTTCGAAAATTATATTTATTTTAATTTTAATTTCAGGTACGTTAATTACGATTTCATCAAATACTTGATTAGGTGCTTGAATAGGGTTAGAAATTAATTTATTGTCTTTTATCCCCTTAATGAGAGATAATAATTTAATATCAACAGAAGCATCTTTAAAATATTTCTTGACACAGGCTTTAGCTTCCTCAATTTTATTATTTAGAATTATTTTGCTTATATTAAATAATAATATCATAAATAATCTTGAAAATAATTATATTTCAATAATAATTATTACCAAAAAGAGGAGCAGCACCATTCCATTTTTGATTTCCTAATATAATGGAAGTATTATCATGAAATAATTCATTAATTTTAATAACATGACAGAAAATTGTTCCAATAGTATGAATTTCATATATAATTGTAAATTCATTAATTATATTTTCAATTATTATATCAGTATTAATTGGTTCATTGGGAGGANTGACAGAAAATTGTTCCAATAGTATGAATTGCATATATAATTGTAAATTCATTAATTATATTNTAGCATTTTCATCAATTAATCATTTAGGATGAATGATGGCAGCTATACAATTAAGAGAAAGAATTTAAATAATTTATTTTGTTTTATATTCTTTATTCTCCTTTAATATAATTAATTTTTTTAATTTATTTAAACTTTCTCATATAAACCAATTATTTTCAATATTTTTTGACTCAAAAATCATTAAGTCCTCCAACCGAGAGAAAAGCTTGCACAACAGCAGATTTACAAATAGGCAGGCATATGGGCATATCGACATAGCCATGCGCTTTAGCTGTTTTTCCTCGAATACATTTCTTAACTGTTATTCAAGAAGAAAAAGAAGCAGTAGCTACTCACATACCAGCATGACGTATTAGAAGTTATTTCACGGCGACTAGTCCAGCGTAGCACAATAAGCGCAAATTGCGTGCACCAGCCAAGCATTTGCACTTCAAGCTGACTGAAGTTCGTGGACTGCTGTAGCTGTCGTTATGTCACGTTTACACGTGTTTGTTGCTGCGCAATTAGCTCAGCAGCACGGCAAACGCACGCACTGAAACTCCAACTTGGTGCAGTCACTGCCAGTGCGTGCCTTCGCCACTATTTGCATTGCGTACGCAACAAACACACATATGCAGCACAGCCAATGCAAGCACACACACACATATATCTTTATATATATATATATACACACACACATACATACAGAAACAGAGATTGCCTCATCGTTTCGCATAAATGTGGAAATCCATTAAATAAATAAAAATGCCCAAATTAAAAAAAAAAAACATTTTAAAAAAAATATATATATATATGTATAGGTATATGACTGAAAGATTAAAAAATAAATAAAGTAAAAATAATGACGATAATAAAATGGAATTGCTGCGGAGCTGAGGCAAAGATAAATGATAAGACAACACGAGAGCGAGTTTAGCTGAAAGGAACATTTAAATTATGCCCGATAACATCGCCAGGAACGCGCGTACTGTGCATGGCACGCCACGAACAGACAGCTGCCACCCCAGCCGCTTGCAGAGCGCTTTGCTTTAAGATTTATTTTTATTTGCTTATAATTTAAATTTTAAATAAATATCATGGCATTAAATGAGGACTAACTAAGAAGCAGACAAAAACAAAGAGGAAGAGTGGCAAAAAATTAACAAAAATCGACAACGCCAAACAACAGCAACAATAAACATAAAGCATAAAAATAAATTTGAATGGAAATGAAAATTGAAATTGAAATTGAAAATGAAAATACCACACCCAAAGCTAGCGAGCAACCACCCGAACGAATATTGTGAACCCTCCGAACATTGTGAGTACTTTCACATTAACCCCAGACTCAGCTGACTGCTGCTGCATTGGTAGCGCAAGCGTCAGCACCCAAGCCGCTGCTTATGCCCACGCCTGTGCCTTCTGCCTTATGCCTGCGCCGTTTCGATAACTTCACGTATCGGCAATACGTACGCTCAGCATAATAACAACGTGAACATGCTTTAATTTTCGGCATTTACTGTTAAGTGCGCCACCGTGCATGTGTGCGAGCATGTTTGCGCTGCAGCTTATAAAAACTTGCAATCCAACAACAATTATACTGCGGCATGCTCACACACGCACACACACACACACACACATAAATAACACTTATAACCTCATGCACCTTATGGTTTCGCCAGTACATGCAACATAGCTAAAATTTGGTTTTTATTTTGTCATTTTACTTACAGGCCCCCATGGCATTCTATCCCACTTGGCAGGCGGATCCATCGCAGAGCTGGCAAAACCAATTCATTCAGCAGATACCACAGAACTCGCCAGCCATAACATCGCTCAATTCGCTGGATTTTCAAACACAATCGTATGCGTATCCATCGAATGGCTATGTGCAGACTGGTCTTGGATTTGATCCCAACTATGGTCGTTCGCCATATGGTGCGCCAGTGCAGCGTTACGACTTTCAAAGTCAGCAGCTTTCGACAGCGCCGATAAATCAGGTCGGACTGCAGAGCGTTGGCTTTGCACCCAGTGCGGTCGGTTATGCCGGTCAGGTGTCGACTACGCCGGCGCCGCCTAGCGTTGGCCTACAACAGCACCAGCATCAGCTGGGCGTGTCCGCTGATTTGAATAAATCGATGTCGGGAAACGACACGCCTGGATATCCGCGAGTGAGCAGCGTACCGCCGCGCTCACTCAATTGTAACGGGTATTCAGGCGACTACAGCGGTAATCAACAGCAACAACAACAACAACAACAACAACAGCAATCACAAGCACAAACATTACAACAGCCGCAGCCAACAATTAGCCCAGCGAACGTTACCGGCACTTTGAATGCTGCGCCATCATCGGCGCCACTCAATGGCAATCCTGGCTCGACTGGCAGCCAGACAAGCAACACCATTGTTGCTACACCAGCGGCATCGCCAATGCATCCGCCAAACACACAAGCCGTGCCACAATCGCCAACACGCAGCAGTCTCATACACAGCGCGTCCGCACAGTCTCAGCCGCGCCATGTCTCTCAGTCACCAGTCAGTCACGTTGTGCCGCAATCGCCGAATGCCAACACAATGCAGCAGCACCAGGCAACAGCTTATGGCGGCGCCATACCGCCCTCGCCGAATCACAGTGCGCTCCAGCACCAGCAGCAGTCGCATATTGCCTCGCCACCGCAACAACAACAGCAACAACAAAGCATGCAGGATTGGCAATGGAATAGTCAGGCCCACCAGCAAGCCGCCGCCGCTGCTGCAGCTGCCGATCCTTATCAGCAAGGCGAACGTGTCAACCTGAACACACGTATCAAGTCCATGATACTGCGCAAAAATGACCCGAAAGATACACTATCCGGTAATGCTCCTCCCGATATGCACATGCAAGTGCCGCCGAACCCGAATGCTGGCGCACAACAACAACAGCAGCAGCAGCAGCAACAACAGCAGACCGGTCATTTTTTATCGTATAGCCACCATCTCCGCGGCGATTCAGCAATGAACGCCAATGGTTCGAGTGGTGCTAGTGTGTCGTCGCAGCTCGCTCAACAGCAGGGCCAGACACCCGCGCAGCTGCAGCAGCCCAACCAGCAGGCAGCTCTTGCCCATGGCATTAATGCGGGCAGCACACTGACACCCGAACTAATCGGAGGTGGTGGCGATCAGATTTGGAAGCCACACAACAGCAACTCCTTCAAGAAGCCCGTTGCTAGTAGCTTCCAGTCATCCTCGGAACCACATGCTCATCCCAACTTGCACTCGCATGCACATCCCAATGCTCATCCACATGCACATCCGCTGGCGCATAATCAGCTCCAGCAACAGCAGCAACAACATCAACAGCACCAACAACATGCAGCTGCCATCCATCAACAGCACCAGCAGCAACAAGCACAACAACCCCCACAGCATACAACAACAAATCATTCGCTTCCCAGCGAACCGAAAAAGCCCAGTCGAAAATCAAAGTCACGCAGCGCTGCTGCTGTTGCAGCGGCCGCTGCCGCTGCTGCAGCTGCCGCAGCTGCAGAAAATGCTGAACTCGAACGTAACAGCAACGATCCGGGTGGTGGAGCGCATCATTTGCACCACCATTCAAATCTCAAGGCTCTAGACAAAAGCCTCGCCGGCTATCCCAATCCCAGCCACTACCCCGTACAGCACCCGGACTATCACAACCAGTACATAAAAACGGAGCCGGGACTGTTGCCGCCGCAGCACAACAAAATGGAGGGCTACGAGCGCAACTACCAGAACTTCATCCAGTACGCGGACTTCTGCCAGAACGAGGTACAGACACAGCCGGTCATGCCAAACCAACAGCACCTGCCACACTCGCAGCAGCACCACTCCCAGCCCGACTATGCCAACTACCATCATCAGTCAGCCTACTACGGTAGCAGTGGTAGCTTTCAACAGAACTTTCAACAGAATTTCATGCCAGGCTACCAGCACTCGGCATCCGGTAGCTCGTACGGCATGCACCCGCATCACGGGCACTCGCTCTCAAAATCCGCCAATGGGCCGCTCGCAAAGCCACCGAATGCAACACTGCTCAATCACCACAGCAATCATCTAATGGACGTTGACCGCAAGCCGGACACGAACAGTATCATTCCGCTGCCGACGAACTACGAAAAGGACATACCGGCCCATGCATATCCGATACCACCGCATCGCTATCCGCTGGGACATGTACCGCCGCATCTAGCACACAGTGGCATGCTGGAACCGAAGATCGAGGACGTGGGCATGATTGGACACACCGGCAACTATCCATTCCTGGGCGAGGGTGGCCCAGCTGCTATCAAGAATAGCACCGGATTCTCATGTTGCCGCCAAGGCGGCACACGCGCACCCACAACTGAGCACTTGAAAGACGGCTCCTGCCTTGGCATGCAGACCAAAGACGAGCTGCTCGACGAAGAAGATGCAGCGGATGCTAATGGCGGTGCTAAACCAAAGAAAAAGGGCATCAAGCAAGAAGAGTGCAACGAGATTGTCGTGAAGCACGAAAAAATCAATCCCCTATTCGACACATCAGATCGACTGGAGAAGGGAAACAAGACCGAGGTGCCCGAATGCGATTGCTTTCAGTCGGACAAGAATCCACCGGAACCGGGAACCTACTATACGCATTTAGGTAAGTACACAGATAACCTTTATCTAGCAATATGTTTGAAACTTTGCTGATCTATCGTAGGTACGGCCTCCACGCTGGCTGATCTGCGCCGTGAATTTGAGGAACGCTGCAATATCTCGGGACGGCAGTTGCGTATAGAGAAAATCATTTATACTGGCAAAGAGGGCAAGACCACGCAAGGATGTCCCGTTGCCAAATGGGTAATACGACGTGCGGACCCCGAAGAAAAGATTCTAGTGGTGGTGAAGAAGCGCCCAGGTCACAGGTGAGTAGCCATGCGCAATTTCAAAAGCAAACAGGCGTTGACGCTATGTAATTTACTTGTTCTTGACTGCAGGTGCCTAGCTGCGTTCATTGTAGTCTGCATGGTGGCCTGGGACGGAATGCCGCGTCTGGATGCGGATAACGCTTACAAGAACTTGATACCAAAATTGAACAAGTTCGGATTGCCTACTACCCGTCGTTGTGCTACAAACGAAAATCGCACTTGCGCCTGTCAAGGTATGTATCCTAATTCCTAGCGGTCTTGTCCACCAATATCTCATTTCCGGATCCTTCACTCGCACAGGACTGGATCCCGAGACATCAGGTGCCTCCTACAGCTTTGGCTGCTCGTGGTCCATGTACTACAATGGATGCAAGTACGCCCGCTCCAAAACCGTGCGCAAGTTCCGCCTCTCCGTGAAGAGCGAAGAACCTGCCATCGAAGATCATATGAATTTGCTCGCTACAGTGCTGGCGCCGCTTTTCAAGCAGATGTGTCCGCGCTCTTACGACAATCAAACGAAATATGAAAAAGAAGCGCCAGACTGCCGACTGGGACTCGAAGAGGGTAAACCCTTTTCGGGCGTCACCGCCTGCTTGGATTTCTGCGCGCATTCACACCGCGACTTGCACAACATGCAAGACGGTTGCACGGTGCAAGTGGCTCTCTTGAAGCCCTCTAATCGTGATGGTCGACCGCCCGATGATGAACAATTCCATGTGCTGCCGCTGTACACCATGGATACGACAGATGAATACGAGAGCGTCGAGGGACAAAGGGAAAAGCATCGCACTGGTGCTGTGCAAGTGCTGGACAAGTGAGTGTAGTGTTGAGTTTTCATTGCAACTCTCCCAAAATAAACTTTACACTTTTCTGGGCACCAACTAATCTCGTTTTTTTTTTCTCACTCTCCCTTCTCAATTTCTCTCTCTGTCTCCCTCTCTCCCTCTATCTCTCTCTTTGTCTTCCTTTCTTTTTCTCACTTGATGTCGCTCTTTCTCTTCCTGCGTGTTGTCTTTCATCTAGATTCCCATGCGAGGTGCGTGTACGCTCAACGCCCTTAATACCTTGTCGCCGCCATGGCAAAAAGCGCAAAGAGGACGAGCCAACGGCACCGGCCGAAACAGACAATGATAGCAACACCACACCTGCAACAGCAACACCTGCAATTAATGCCAACGCCAGCTCCACCGCAGCAAATCCAACTGTGCCGGCTCCAGCCACCGCCGCCGCTTCCGTCGTTGTGAAAAAGGAACCAACGTCCAACAACAAATCCAAATCGAAAGCAAAAACATCGCAGTCAGGGGCTGCAACGGGTGCCACATCAGCAACCACAACATCCACAGCGCCACCCACCACGCCGTCGCCGCGTTGCCAAACACCAGTAACCAATAATCCCAGTCCGGCTGGCAGTGCATTCTCCACGCCACCAGTCAACAATAATCAAAATCATGCCAACGCCAATTCATCGGCCAGCAGCGCCAACGGAGGTAATGCCAATCAACTAATGACGTCAAACTCGAGTCTAATGAATATGGCGACTATGATCGATACCTTCACAGATGCCCAACTGCAATCGAATCAGATCTCCAGCACCGTACTGGACTCGCCGTACTCCTACGACTACCAGACCGGTTCCTACATTGACTCGCGCAACTATTACGGCAACTGGCCACCACCACATCACAATCCGCATGCAACGCATGCGGCGGCTGTCGGCATGGGTGGCGTTGGGGTTGGAGTCGGTGCAATGCCACCGGCCACCACACCTGGAGCCAGTGGTGCACCACCCATGACACCGACAGCAGCCGGCCCACCAATGCAGCACCCTACGCACCATACCGCGTCAGCTTTAACGCCACATCATGACGCCAACAACGGCTACGGCAACAACTACAACAATCTACCGACGGCAGGCAGTCAGCAGCTAACGCAAATCCACGATATACGCGGCGACGTGAAGAGCCGCGGCAGCGAGGAAAACCCCGACTCGACCACACTGGTCAACAATAGCTTAGTCGAAAGTAAGTTAACCACACTCACCCCAATGACGCCAATGACTAATATTATACAACATCACCATCAAGAAGGTTTTGTCAAGCCAAAGCCACCAACCGACTACCAATACTCGCAGTATCCCAACAACTACCAGATGTATCCACCGCCGCCGCACTCGGCATACTCGGCATACGATGCCTACCAAAATATGAACTACAACTACGGCTACCACCATCAGGCATACTCGCCGTACGGCATGTATCCGCAGCAAACGCCGCCGCCTACGCCACCGCCTCCTTCGCCCAACTGGAATATGTATGGCCATCATCAGAGCGCCTCAACAGCAGCGACATACACGCCGACTGCTCTGCCGCCCACCAACACCGGACTGAACGCACAGCTGCCGAACGGCAATCTCAAACCGACGCCGCCATCTACACCGGCACTGCACGGGCCGAACAGTGCACCGATGAATGTGGCCCCAACGACGCCATTGCCGACAACGCTCATAACACCGACGCCTCCACAAACACAACTAAATGATCTCAATCAGCCTCCAGAAATAACGCCGCCCGAAATCGGTGGCCCGCTCAATTCAGCCAGCGCAACCAACCTCCCACTCAATGACGCTACGGCTAACGCTACGCTTGCTACAAATACGAGCAACAACACTAACAACGGCAACATGAACAACATGCCACTGAATATTCCAACCACAAATGCAGCTACACCGGCACCTACCACCTCCACCACACCAAATTCACTGGACATGAATGTCAATAGCACGCCGCCAACACCGACGCCGGGCAGCTTACTGCCCAGTAACAGCAGCATGCCCCCAGCAACAACCACCACACCGACGACCACCAGCACAAGCAACAAGATCGAACCGATTGGCGAAGTGGCCGAAGTGAATGACAACTACGAAGTATTCCAGGACCCGCAAATGGGCGGCGTGGCAATAGCACTCAACCACGGCAGCGTGCTAATCGAATGCGCCAAGCACGAAATGCACGCAACGACTGCACTGAGGCATCCGAATCGTCACCACCCGACGCGTATGACGCTCATCTTCTACCAGCACCGCAATCTNAAGAATGACGCTCATCTTCTACCAGCACCGCAATCTCAATCGCACGCGGCACGGCATCGACGAGTGGGAGGAGAAAATGCGTGTCAAGAAAATCAACACGGATCTCGACAATAAAGCCAAAGAGGAACGCGAGAAGCAGCGCAAAAAGGACGCCGGCGAACTGCTTGGTGGCGACGATGACGCCGACATGGACGATGAGCATGCGGCGCTCAGTGGCGCTAGTATTAACATCAAGAAGGAGAATGGCGTGCCGACGGCAGCAAACGGCAATGGTACGGCACCGGCGACAACTTCACCAACCGCCACAGCGGCAACGGTGACTGCGCCAACAGCATCGGCTGCCGCCAGCAAGCGACGCAGAGATGCGAGCAAAAAGAATAACGCGAATCAGGCGCAGAGCAATGGTAACAATAATGGAACTGGCAATGCCAGCAACGGCAGCGCTAGTGCCAATGCCAATGCCAATGGCAATAGCAACAGTAGCAACGGCAGCAATGGCAGCAGCAGTGAGCAGCCAAAAAACGAGAAGCTTGCCCTCCGAGCACCAACTTTAACAACCACTTCGTGGACGACCCTGTTCCCTATGCATCCATGTGTAGTTACGGGGCCATATCAGGAGGGCAATAGCAGTCCAACGTCCACAACAATACAGCAACAGCAACAGCAGCTGCAGCAGCAACAACAGCACCAACAACAGCAGCAACAGCAGCAGCAACAGCAGCAGCAGCAACAGCAGCAACAACAACAGCAACAGCATATGCAGCAACAGCAAACGTCGCCGCATCATTTGGCACAGCAGCAGCAGCAGCAACAACAACAACAGCAGCAACAGCAACAGCTGCAAGCGCCAATGCAGACAACATAAACATTTAGTATGTAACGGTTAATCTGAATGAGACGCGTGAGCGCCGAGCCAAAATGGCCTGGGTTCGCTTGCGCAGCTAACGTTGCGGCAGCCGCTGCGCTATGCGTTCACCAGTTAGTGAATGCGCCGTCGCCCATCGCTGTCTGCTCACAGTCACCTATGGCACAGCCATAAGCTTTCTCAAATACACGAGCGTTTGCGCTTTTCTTTTGCACACAAATGCTGCGCATAATAATACAAACAACAACAAGCAAAAACCGAAAACCATAAACATTTTAAATATTATTGCAAATAATTACAAAAATAATGACAAAAAAAAATTAAATTTTTCCAATTCATTGACTGAATATTATTTTTTAAAAATAATGAACAAAACAAAAAATACAAAAATTAAACTAAACAAACAAACAACAAAAAAATAAAAAATAAAAAATAAAAAAAAAAAATAAAAAAACAAAACAAATTAAACTTTAAGCAAATATTTAAAGGAACAAAGATTTAAGAGTAAAATTTTCGATTTCAAATTAGCAAACTTTCCTTTTACGAAAATGAAAGCGTTATGCTAGTGCCATATTAACTAAAATGCAAAAACAAAGCAAAAAAA
>JXOS01001269.1:0-11229 GCA_001015075.1 Cirrula hians
ATCTAAATTTGCTCAAAAAAACCTCTTTTCGACCCACGTAGGTATATACGAGGTGTATCTAAGTCTTATCCAATGTTGTCTATTTTTTTAACACACATTTATAATAATTATGAAAACTCAATAATAATAAAATTTCGTTGAACTTCATTAATTTATTTTGGCCAAATTTGCCTTAAACCATTTTTCTGACCACAAAGGTATACCGGAAACACATCTAATCATGGTGAGTTTTGGCATTGATAATAATTATGATCATTCAATTATAAAATCTCGTAGAATTTCATAAATTTTTCTGGCAACATTTTTTTTAAACCTTCTTTCGGACCACATAGGTGCACTGGGGGTTACTCTGAACAGGGTGATTTTTGGTACAAGCATTGATAATAATTCAGATCACTCAATCAGAAAATTTTCATGCATTTGATTAATTTATATGGCAAAATTTGCTAATATTCTGTCACTCAAAATTAAAATTTTGTTGCATTTGCTCGATGTTGATGGCTTATTTTGCTAAAAACCCTCTTTTCGGTCTACAAAATTTTTCAATAGATAACGTGTGTCGATATTGATAATTCTAGTTCTACGTATTCTCTCCAGAATGATGGAGAGACGGACCGTGTATAAAAATCGATGCAAAAGTCGGTCAAGACCGACTGCAGAATACCTATCAGTATTTCAATTTCAATGAAATTTTGTTATAATTTGGCTATGGCAGGACTATGACCCAAAAATACTTTAACGCTAATTTCTATGAAAATAGGAGGAAACGTACTATGGTGGTTACTAGGAGTGATGTTCCGATGTTACTAAAATATAACTCTGTCGTGGCCCAAAAATACTTCCATACCAAATTTCATACCCAGTTCATTTCTGCGAAATCGGAGATATTTGACCTATAGAAGGTTCCCAAAATTATAGACCGATATGGCCCGTTCACAAACTCCTTCTTCTAATGTATTCACAAACCGAATTTCATTACTCTTGGTCCAAATTAATGAAGTTATCGTGCTTACAGACAGAGGGTCAGACGGACATCGGTATTTAACCTTATACATTTTATGCATATGACTGATGGGTATAAAAATCAAATTTCGCAGCTGGTATAGCCGAAAATATTAATTGCATCTAGAGTTCATTGAAATTTCGATCAAACGTTTTTCCAATATGTGTGCAGAATTTGGTTAATCTAAAGTTTGCCCTGCTTTCAATTTTTTTTTTTTTATGAACAAAAGGACAGAAGAATGGATATTTCTAGATCAATTCCTTTGGGATACTGAGGATACCACTATACTTTTTCAAACGTGTCCTCTCCATAACACTCGATCTGGGTTTTACAAGGGTAGGAATATGGAATTTGGCAATTGACGGTGTGGTTAAAATTCGAATAAATCGTCATCAAAAACGTATACATGGTTGATCTATTTTCTCCATCAATAATGGAAATATGCTCTTTAATTAAAATTTTATGGGGTGAAATGGTTATACAAAACAGACTTCGCATAAAACAAATTATAGATACAGAGTGTTGTTAAGATACGAAGGAAATTTCAAAAGAAAAGGTTCTTTTATTTATTTATTAAAAAAATTAATTTATTATTCAATATAATGTCTCAGTACTTCAATACACAATGTCTCGTTTTTCCTATTTCGTGTACAATGTAGTTTGGTAATTAGGTACAGAGTTTGGTAAAGATACGAAGGAAATTTCAAAATAAAATGCACGTTTTTAATTATTATTATATTGGTCTCGTTTCTCAATATAATCTCGCAATGCTTCAATAAACGAGGTAGTGTTTTAATTGTCCATTCCTCTTTAAAGAATTATTACGAAACAATACACATGTTTATATGATGGTGTGCATATTTTTATTTGTTTTTAATGCACGGGCATAGCCGTGTCGAACGCATTACTCACACGACTATATAAAAGCGAGCTCCTGGGCGTGTCGGACTCATACACAAGAAGTAAACTGACTAAACCACTTCAGAAATTAATCATTTGCAGATAAATAAGCCATTCCCAACCGAATAAATTAGGTACAGAGCCGTATGCTAATCAGCTACTGTAAACGAATTTAATGTTAAATATAACAACACCACTTTGTTTCTATAGAATATAAACAATCATAAACGGAGAATAGGCAATAATAAGTATAAAAATTGTTGCATATCAGATGGAAAGGTTCCTTTAATAAAAAATTCGAACGAAACAAATTTTCACGGCAAAAATTGACGAGAGATTCCTAACGGAATACTAAAACTTCGACTATTCAATAACAAATCGGAGTCAACGGAACCATTAATTAAGTCATTTATGAACGACATACCGAGCAACATGTGCCTATTCGTTAAAATTGGCATATCGATGAACATAGGTCTTTTTGGATCGCACGGAAAGTTTTCATTACCAACATAATATGTATTCAAGGCAATGAACAAAAATAGTTTTCGAACTGCCTCAATGCTATCAGTATATCAATTAAAGGACGGACTCCATAATATGAGTTATTTCCAATATACGCCGTAAAAGATATGTAAACAATAGTTAAGTGGTGTAAGATCAATTCATCGGCGCATCGTGTACTCATCGCTTAGATAGCATAAGCTTTATTAACTGTTAAATTTATATGTTCAACATACCAAAATTTAGAATTTATCATTGTTTCAAGATCTCTTAAAAGGTGAACCCGTTTCAAAACATAACCGGCAACAGCATAAGAACTGTCCGGCGTCGTCTACTGAACGACATGATCTTACACTTAAAACAATTCAAGCACATACGATTNTACTGAACGACATGATCTTACACTTTAAACAATTCAAGCACATACGATTACAATACCACCACTCGAATAGGCTATTTATGTGCGCTTCTTATAAATGAGGTGACGTGAGATCTTTACAAAGCAAAAATAAATCAACATCATCCGCATACATTAGATTATTAGAATTTTAAATTATTGATGGAAGAACATTTATAAATAAAGAGTACTGGACCGAACTGAATACCATGAGGCATACGAGAAGACACGTGAAGTAACTTGCATGTTAAAGTATCATTGAATTGAACTTACTGCCCTCTAAATAAAAGATTAGACTTAATTCAAGACACAGGCAATGGTGAAAAACATTATGTCTCAAGCTTTAACACCAGTAAGGAATGAATTACAGTATCAAACTTTTAAGAGAAGTCTGTATAAATAGCATCTGCTGTGCACCATTGCTGGTAATGACTAGTCATTGTGGACCGATGTGTTATAAAACTATCTTACCTTGGCGATACAATTTGTGATACCTTTGTTTCAGTTTTCAAATAACTTCGGAAAAACCGACAATTTCGAAATTCCACTACAGTTACACACATCTGATTAAGAGCCTCATTTATGGATTGGCACAATATATGAACTCTTCCTGCTTTCAGAAAATGTTGCGGAACTCAAAGATAAATTGAACATATTAATTAAAGGGGAAAATAATATGTCAGCACAACATATGACACGATGGAATATTATCCGGACGTGGTGGAAAAGTCACTCTATTGATAATAAATAATTTATGAACGACACTTCATCTATATCAAACCCTTTTGAAATTTTAAGCGAATAAGGCAAGATCCTAGAATTCCTTTTTAGAACAGGAAACAACACTTTCTGGTTCGACCAAACTACTTCGGATGTGTGTTATGATGGTATTAAGAACGCTATGCTACCGGAATCGTTAAACACCAAAAACCAAATCAATTCGTTACCTTTTTTCAATACTTGCGGAGTGTTTTTCTGTTTTTCTTTAGGACAAATTCTATAATCTCCGATAACTTTGAAAAACTACCAATGCATTAATATAATGGTATCAACCTTTATCAATAGAACTACATTTCCCTAGGTCTTCCAGAAAGTTTTATTATTAACTCATCTGCAACTGTTATAATATCAATTCCTCAAAGCAAAATTTCCATGCGGATATNGTCCAGAAAGTTTTATTATTATCTCATCTGCAACTGTTATAATATCAATTCCTCAAAGCAAAATTTCCATGCGGATATATACTATCATCATGTAACTGAGATCTTGATTGACTGCTGTTATTGTACGAGTTCGTGGATACACTGTTAGCTCAGCTGCTCAAACTCAAACTTTGCGTTTTGTTCGAAAAGACTCGTATGCTGTATACTATAAGCTATTTCGACGTCTGGTAAACAATATTGAAAAATAAAATAAAAATATCTATAAATTGTGAAGAAAATGACAATACCGTTTAGCAGATGAANTTGGTAAACAATATTGAAAAATAAATAAAAAATATCTATAAATTGCGAAGAAAATGACAATACCGTTTAGCAGATGAAAATGAAAATGAACATCGGCGCTATATTATGGGCCAGCTCCTCAATACTGTGTCAGTCAAGCTTCAACATTTTGGTATTTGAACTGTACCATACACCCATTCACTCTTTAAGCGTTCAAAATATATTAATTAAGTAAATCACAATATTCAATTTTGTCTTTAGTAGAATAAGCTTACAAACTTCTACACAAAGTAGATCGTAAAAAATAAATTTAAGGAATTTAAGGAAGGAAGCTGAAACTTTTGTTAGCGGTACTAGTAGTTCAGATAAGAACTTGAGTAGGAGCAGAGAACAGAAGATTTTCATACGCCAAATACTGGTGGTACAAAAAGTCCTCAATTTCAAGGCGTTGAGTTTCTAAACATAAGCTGTAATTTGGAAAAATAAGGGTAACCTTTCGGTTTTCATTTATAATATCTTTACGCTAGACTTAAACGAGACTTTTTTAGGCTTTTTTGTGCGAGGGCACAACTAACATGCATTTTATGACATGGGTAAGTAGACTAAACGAATATATGAACCTTAATTATCTGTTAGGTTCGGAGTCAGTTACAAAAATTTATTTGGTACACACATTGATCATTCTAATGATAAGTCAAATTTGCCACCTCTGTTTATCAACCAATCAAGTGCATTTTTGGAGCATACATTGATCATAATTATGATAATTCAATCATTAAATTTCCTTTAAACCATATTTTCCGACCATATAGGTGACTTGAATTGCCTCTGGTAATCATCCAATCTAGCTTGCTCACAAGTATGTTAACTCAATACTTACATTTTGTTGAATTTTATAAATTTGTCTGACTATGTTCGCTTAAAACTCTCTTTTACGACCACATAGCTGAAATGGAGGTAACTCTGAATTTCAACTCAATTTATGTACACTCAATTCAGAAATTTTATAAAATATAAATGTTAACTTTGGGTAATTCTACATTGAAAACTCTATTTGGAACAAATAGATGCACTGGAGGTACCTTTGATTGTTATGCAATCATGAATATTTTCGGAACACACTTATTATGAATATCCACCTTAAAATGAAATTGCATTGTAAAATACCAACTCTTACTTATTGCAGTAGAGTAAAGATCGCAATTTTGAATAAAGAGGTGTCATGAAATATTGATCGAATCAAATTCAAATTTCGATCTAACATATTCACCTACAATGTGTTTGCCGAATTTCGTAAGTCTAACTCAATTCGTTCTTTCTAGGTTTTGCCTACGGACGGACGGACGGACATGGCCTGATTAATTCCTGTGGTATTGGCAATCATATCTGTATTTAATTTGATAGGTTCTCGTTCTGGGTATTATAAATGTACTATTAAAAGTAATAAACACTTTTCCAATTTCATTTTTATAAAAAAGGTAAATTCTCTGTGGCTGAGACCAACCGATTGTGAAACAAGTCAGAAACTTACAGTCGGCTTTGGCTCAAACCCAGTTAGGTATATTAAAGGCACCTCTGAGGTTCATGCAATCATTTCCACTTTTGTTATANGCAGTTAGGTGTATTAAAGGTACCTCAAAGGTTCATGCAATCATTTCCACTTTTGTTATAATAATAATTATGATATTTGAAAAATTTTGTTGGCCAAATTTGCCATAAACCTTCTTTTCGGACAAAATAGGTGTGCTGGAAGTACTTGTAATTTTCATAAAATTATGTCTATTTAATTTTTCTGGCAAACTTTGCCTAAATTTCTTTATTTCAACCACATACGTGTTTTTGGAGATACCTCTGATTTTAAACAAATTTGTCCACTTTTGGTACACACATTGTTCTTATTGATAATCACTTAAACATAGAATTTCTTCGAAATTGCTCGATGATTGTGACTCATTTTGCTTAAAGCCCTCTTTTCGGAACACATAGGTATACTGGAGGTCTCTTAAATTTTCATGCCATCATGCGTATTTTTGGAACCCGATAAGATCCTGTGATATTGAATCTAGTTATGTAATTAATTTTATTAGAAAATATCAGCTCTTAGGGATGCATTAGCCTGTAGGCCGAGATTTGGAATAACGAGGAGTATTGGGGGNGGCCGAAATTTGGAATAACGAGGAGTATTGGGGGTACCCGGAATATTGCTTGGATCAGCTCTAGCTCCCTCACTCTCAGTCAATTAAATAAAGTATTTGCTAAAGTATAGCATATTATTAGAAGATTATAACCTCACTTTTCAGTTGCAAACAGCTGTCCCCCTTATGGTGCGTTGGTTCCTGTGCTTATTATCGAAAATAATTCATATATTTGAGCTTGATTAGGTAATGACCATTCTATAATTTTCTTGGCTTACATTCAGCAGCATAAACATTACATTTTTTGTGCTATATTTTATAAAATACTTACCTCAAAATCAATTTTACGTAATTTTTTCATTGAACATTGAATTGAACATTATTTTTCTTTTTAGTGAACCTCTTTATCAAACAGAAATTAAATTCTTGCTTTAGCCGCTGAAAGGATTGACATAGTACATTAAAAACTGAATAGATGAGTGTGTCTGAAAACTTAATGAATTTGCTTCATTTGTGGCTCGTGTGGGTTCAAGTGATTTTCCACACTTACATACACACGCAAGGCAAGCAGTTAAGCTTTGCTTGTCGTTTATTGTTCCGCGCCACGAGTTAAAACTTTTCAACGTTTTTAATTGGATTGGCCAGGGTAACATTTCATTCAATCATATGACCACACTGGCATACGCTGCGTTAGCGACTCGCTGCGCTTGACTTCATTATAATTAAACTTATTTATCAACCAATGTGGTTATTTAATTTGAAATATTTTATTCTCGAAAGTACGTGAAACTGTTTTATTTAAGTACAACGAAATTCATTGAATTATTATTCGTGGCAACAATTGATTGGCAGGTGTATAATGTTTTCATACGTTTGCAGCACCTTTCATATAATNGTTGGCAGGTGTATAATATTTTCATACGTTTGCAGCACCTTTCATATAANATGATATAATTAGCAGCAGCATAAAGAGTGATATAGTTATGTCCCTCAGTCCATCGGCTAGTCTGTCTGTCTATACGTTAACAAAATCTAGAGAGAACGCGTTCAAATAGGTTTACCACACATGACACTCACACATAATATATGCATATGGTAGATCGACGTTTGTGGTTGATCCCGATCTAACCAATATTTTGGCTTGGTGAAGTATGACAAAATTATAAAGTGTACACGTTTAACGTTAAATGAATAGTAAATACGTTTATAGGTTTATGGCTTATCTTTGTGGACCACTAGCACAGCCAACTACTAAAAATTTGATGTTTTTGTTAAAAAAGTGAGTATTTATGTCAAATTCTATAAATTATAAATATTAAGAGTAAGAGTTGTTATTTTTAAATGAAATTTTGTAATAGTATAGCATGTTAAAGTGTTCCAAAAATGGGCATGAATAGATGAGAAACAATCGTACCACTCACACTTATTTGGTCCGAAAACAGGGTGTTTGGGGAAATTTCCCACATCCATTAATTAAGTTAAATAAAATTTGATAATCGAGTGAGTATAAATATGACCAATTCTATGAAAATCGGATATACTTCATATTCAAATACGTATATGATATTGAAGTTCATAATTGTGTTCACTATAACAGAAAGTGGCTTAATCGTATAAAAATTTGAAGTAATTCAATACATGAATGCTGTTTTTAATAGTAATCTCTTTATTTAGGTGTAATATATCTTTCGNAAGAGTCAAGCTGAAGATTTTATCCATCATTTAGTCAGTTTTAATAGCAATCTCTTTATTTAGGTGTAATATATCTTTCGTTTTAGAAGATTAGAAATGAAAACTATAGCACATGAGTATCCTCCGGTTCAGATCTTCGAAAAATTATTTTAACCTAATTCCAAATATCGAATTTAATTCATGAAAGTTAATGTGTTTTGCTTAAAGTTCAAAAAACTGTTTTATTACAAGTTCCAAACATTAAATTCAATTTATGCAAGAAAACTAATTTTATCGACTGATTTTGTTCAAACTGTACAGTGCTATGGAAACACCTCAAAGTACCATTTAAACTTCACTTACTTTTGATAAATTATCGGACGTAATTTCATTGAAATCTGGACCAAAGGAATANAACCATTTAAACGTCATTTACTTTTGATAAATTATCAGAAGTAATTTCATTGAAATCTGGACCAAAGGAATAAGGGGGTAACAGAATTTATTGTGGAATTCTGCTCATATCGTAGGATTTTGACAAAATATCAGAATATCAAATATTGTACCAATACCAAATTTTCGGAACTTCCGAATGCTACAACAGGCCTTAAAACGCATTTAAGTGAAATGTGGGGTTAAACGTCTAGGCGTACCTCGCACATATGAATTGTTGTTTCGAATCTTTGACCAAACCTTTCATTGGAAATGATTATTTCTATGCATTACATAGTTTGCACATAACTTTAATGACCCCAGTCTATTGTTATTACAAAACAAAACAAGACGACAACATAATGCCCTTTAGTACCCGATACATTTCGTCTTAGCGGTTTTCTGAAATTTATTAATCATACGTAAAATTAATTATGTTTAACGATATTACACCCGAATTACCTAGACTGCGAGTCTTTGGGAAAGCCTATAGTGTGACGATTACGATTTAGCTCGCAATACGAATGATTAGGAATATTACATTTACTTTTATAGATGCACAAAGTCGCATCCCTGGAAAATGAGTTTAATTGAATTCTAGGTCAAATATCTTTAAGGAAATATCCAAAATGAAGAAATTAAATAGAAATAAATGAAATTCTTTTAGAATGTCATAGAATGATGACTAATTTGATAGATAATTCTTTTGCTATTTGCTATCAGTCGAAAACTGGAGCTATTATGTATATAATGCATAGAAATAATCATTTCCACCTAGTTTTTTCATAGAAGTCAACGATGGNACTATCAGTCGAAATAATAGAAATAATCATTTCCACCTAGTTTTTTCNGAAGTCAACGATGGCTGACTGTCACGATAGCGTGCTAAATTTTTTAGCTGGTGCGAAAAAGTCGATTTTTAAAAATATTAATTATTCAAAAAAGGGTGAAATTCATTAATGACCCAAATTGGTCCAAAAATGTATAGAGTGTAAAACGAGGTGTTTCATCCCTCGCGAATTTAATATGGAGGCATATAGCAGGATATCTTTAATTTCACGGTGTGAGAAGAATTACTAAATAATTTTTGGTACCGCATAAAATTAAAAAAATTAGTTATTTCAACTTTTGTTATCATTTTTAAACAAACTAATGTTTACATGATATACTTTAGGTTTTAAATGCTACCTTTTTTTATTTCTAATTAGTTATAAAATTCTTTATCATTAATTCTTTCAAAGCCATTAAGGGTTAAAAAATATACTCTATTACAATCTCATTTAATTACAATTTGTGTATGTTGGTGATAGGAGCAAAAAAAAAAATAAAATCCCTGAACAGGTTGGCAAATTTCGGAAATTTGTACGGGCTTTCTTTCTTCCACTTCGTAACATGCTTATGGTCCACTTATATTCTGAAATTGAAAATATTGAAGAATTCGAAATGTTATTTATATTCAAATACTCATCCTTATTTCTCAATAGTTTCAGTCTGACTCTTCAGGAGTCTGCTACAATGAGTGGACATTCCCCATGTTGTGAAGCGAAGATGAGATTCTACCAAAGAATGGTAGACGACCTTAATCACCGCACGGTACCACAGTAACGTAGATGCCGCAATGCAAATGATGCGTGCCGAATTTTATTTTTCACAATTTCAATATGTTTGTGCCATATCAAGTGCTCATCAACAATGTTGCCAAGATTTGTACGTTTGAATTTTTTCAATTTCATAGTTCGATATACCGGGTTCATGTGGGCAAAAGTTTAGATAAACGAGTTACAAGTTCTCTGATATACCCAAGTGTATCGGACGTATATGCAGTAATATGGTCTTACTAGCATTGAGTATACGTCCGTTGTCCTGGCATCACTTACTGACGATATCCAATTGTTTTTACAATTTGTTATATGCTGTTTGATTATTCATGTAGGGTACATATTACATAAGAACAACTTATTTCGGGATGCATGAACAGCATCACAGGCTATATACATATATATATATATATATGTCAAAAAAATTTAAATTATTACATGTNACATGTAATATTATTATTATTTTAAAATCAATACTCATGAATTATTAATAATTATTTACTTAAAACTGATCCAATGCTGAGTATAGTATGGTATAGGTATAGTATAGTATAGGAGGACCTTGCCTTTTAAAAGATATTTTGCTATGATTTTCATAGTAAGAGTTCTGTTTTTTCAGTTAAGGTCACACGGTTAACCTCATTATTTTTATTAAAGTCGCTAATGAAATTTAAAAGTGCATAACACTGAAAACGATTTATCCGAGACCTACTTAAAAATTACCGACATGATCAGTATCACCGTAAAAATTGAACAAGTCATGATCGTCCGTCTGTCCGTACAAAAACTAGAAAAAAATGTTTGACCTGGATTGTCCAAATTTTTCGAACATATTCTTTGGAAAAATGCTATATCAAATTTTGAATTCTGTTTACATTTGATCAATATTTGGGTAGCTCCAGTACACCTATCTATCTTAATTGGGACCTAAGTGCGTTATCTGACGAATTGCAATGAAATTTGTTTGTNGGACCTAAGTGCGTTATCTGACGAATTGCAATGAAATTTGTTTGTAAGTTAGGAAATAATAGAACCTCCACGTGCTCCAAATATTGGCAGTAATTGCATTAAAATTTGAAGTACCTCCAGTACACCTATGCAGTTCCACTAAAGGTAATTGAGCAAAATTAGCTAAAATCATCAATTT
>JXOS01001294.1:0-21183 GCA_001015075.1 Cirrula hians
CTGAAATTTGGTATTGTACCAAAAAATAAAGTAAACCCACAACTGGAATTAACACTAACTATTATAGACATTAGTCAATTGACTGGGAGTATTATGTGTTTGTGAGAAGTATGTAATACATAGAAATAATCGTTTGCGACTATATGTTTGAATCAATGAACAGACGGTATCATGTTGTTGGTTTTGCCGCCTATTACGTCTATCTTGTAATGAATATCAGTCACAGACTGAGGTTATTATTTGCGTGGTGGTCTGTCCGTGAGCACAATAACTTGGGCAATTTTTGAGCTAGAGCTCAAAAAGCCAATACCTCAAATAGAACGTTTTCTCCCGGTTTCTGGAATACCAGTAAAAAGACATGTGCTTAATCTTTTTTTACAGTAATTTAGTATACAAGCAGGTTTGGGTCATTGCCATAACATTTTATAATTTTAGCAAAATGGGCCCGTAACTTTTGGAAGTTCCCATAGAACGATTAATCAGTGGTATAAACATGAAAGCCACGTGTTTCACTGTAGTAAAATTTGGTATGGAACCAAATTTTGTTATAGAACAAAATTTCTGTCATTGTTATAATTTTTCCCGATTTCACGGAAATCAGTAACAAGGCCAGGCATGTCATCGCATAGAATTTAAATTTGGTGTGGAATAATTTTTGGATCATTGCCATAAAATTTTACAGTTTGTGCAAATTCGATTAAAATTTTCGCAGACCGTAGAATGTTTACATTCTTTAGTATCCAAGTTTTTTATGACATTCTCCCGAAATTTGGAATTTCGACAGTTTTACGATATTTCCATAACCTTCTTTAATTTGAGTGAAATCAGATGAATATCACATGCGCTTTAAATAAGATTTCACTGCATCAAATCACCGAAAGTTATTGGTGTTTTGTATTGGTGCANGATCAGATGACCGAAAGTTATTGGTGTTTTGTATTGGTGCACAACTATAACTGATGGGTAAGCCGTCTGTTTTAACCGACTATTACAGTTATCTCGTTTTTGAACTTTCTGCGCACCGCCAGACGGTAATCACTATTTCGATATTTTGTATTTGTGGACTTTATAATTATGTGTCATTGACACGATTATTTCTATACATTACAATCAATTGACTGATGGGTATAGCTGACTAATACATTTTTTTTCATAACTATTTTATATATATTTTGCATAAATGATTTTTGTTAAGTTTTATTGCCAATAACTGCGGGCATTTGTCAATACATTGATAGAAAAAGGGTATCCCGACAGGATCATTTGAACTGATTTGGCATTTATGTTGCCCTGAAGTAGGCATANGGCATTTGTCAATACATTGATAGAAAAAGGGTATCCCGTGCATGCTATGGACCATGTCGCATGTGTTTGGAATAGTTCAAGAGCATACTGCCGTTGACGCCGATCCTTTAGCATATAGAAGAGTTTCTTCATTTTGTCGTATGCACTAGCTATAGAGTATTGGTATTAATTATTTGTCACATTGAAAAGGAGTGCACCGAAAGCACCGAATTCTGACATTAAGAATTATGTCAGGAACTAAGTTTAATATGTACAGATACACTTTACCTACGCAGAGTATTTTTAAATTGCTAAAATATGTAATTATCAATGTTCCTCAGTAGAAGAAGAAACCAAAATATTGCATCGCTCATAGTCCAATTTCTCAATCGACTGCACACATTACACTTAGCTGTCCATTATCACTGGCAAATTATTTTGAGGAAATCGTTACAAGACCAAAATATTATTGAAAGGAAAAATACCAAAATAATAAAAAAACAAATAAAAATAAAAAAATGTAAAGCAGAACGGAAAAAATTAAAAAGTGCACATCGCAAATGATAATATTTGTATTGCTTGTTGCTGGTAAAACGATAAGACATTAAAAGCTTTTTATATAATTATAATTTGCAGCAGATTAAAATGAAATAAAATAAAGAGAAAACCAGCAAGCAAGCGAATTATAAAAGAGAATTTACGCCAAACAATGTAACAGCTGTTAAAAGGGATTTTTCATTATTTTTTTGCATCATTAAACATAAAACTGAACAGCATACTTTTGGGGTTTCCCCCACTCGCACCTCAAGATAATAACCACTACAACAACAAAACTGATGAAAAGACCTGCACAGGCAGTTGCAGCACAATAGCACAACCTTGTGCTTACATCAAGTCGTTGACAGTTGAGAATGCAACTACCGTGACGCGCTAGCTTGGCTAAATAATTTCGAATCGAAAAATTAAGTCAAAAAACAAAAGAATTATGCAAATGGAGCAAGCCAGATGACGTAGCGTACAACAAATACCAAAAAGCGAAAAGCTACACCGCCAAATAATAATAGTAAAGGACGTTTAAAAACGTATTTTATAAGGGCGCCATTACGTGGCAATGTTTTTGTGCTAGTGATTGTCGCTCGCCGTGCTGTTGTCACTGTAGTTGTGCTCATTTTAGATGGTATCGCCTCGGCTTAAGCATAATAAAAAATATTCTTGAATGCGTTGGAGCACTTTCAACCCACGCATGCACTCACACACACACATATATATATGTATATGTATATATATATATATATATATATAAGAGAGAGTGAGAGAGACACATACCAACGCACATTTGATGGTGGTCTAATTGCAATGCATCAAACGCTTTGTGTGCTCTGTGTTAGCGCTATAACTTGTTGTAATTGCATGTGATTTTTCAATGTTTGCCTTGCATTGATTGCAGCTGCTGTGATAGCTCGTTTTTGGCACTACAGCTGCAGTATTCGCTGCGCCAACGTCTTAAAGCAAAGTTCTTAATGCGTAAAACAAAAAACCAAACATTTCAAACCAAGTGCACGCCCATTATTTGTCTTTAGGGCTGCATTGGTTTAAGCATTTCTGCCGGCGCTTGTAGACAATGCTGAGAATGTTACTAACCCAAGCGAGGTTGCTGGTAGCGACGCCAGCACGTCACTTGTGAATGAGGCGCCCCCAAATGCAGTCAATTTCGCTATGGTTGCCATGGAAGTGGGCAGCTTAGCCCATGACTGGCATCATGCTAATAAAAAACGCAAGTTTCTCGTTGCAGCTGCAGTATTGCGAAGAGCACTGCGTATTGTCATAGTACCTCAAGAAATGTCAAGAACGCATAGCAGTGTCACGTCCTAATATTGTGACAAATGGGTTTTACTGCATTCGCATGGCAGTTGCCCTCCAAGAGTCAACTAAGAAACTTCCAAACTACGTTTGGCTGGCATTGCAGTGCTTTGAGTGTGCGACGACGCTTCTACACAAATATATATTTATATCTAATAAACATTTAAGTACGCCGCCATCGCAATGTTAAATTGGTTATTACGCAGATTGCTTTTACCTTTTGTTTCGCTTTTTTTTTTATTATTTATTTATTTTGTTTGTAATGCTTTTGTGAATAAGTGTGCATAACATGGCCATTAATGTCCCATGAAATTGTTCTAAAAGCGTCATTTGCATTAAGAAACTGATGGAATTAAATTTTCATTATCAGCTTTGCGCAAATGAATAGTTATTACAGTTTTGATGCAGACCGGATGTCATGGCTAACACGCTCAGCAAATGCGAGAGCATTGGAAGCTATTGTCAGTGACAGAACGGCGGTAAACGTTTTATGGGTGGTTGCTCAAGTTATAGACCGATTTTGACGGAATTGAAGAATATTGTAGCAATGACCGTTAAATGCATCCATACCAAATTCCAGACATATGAATGCCGTGGAATCAAATAAAATTAAATTAAATTGAATTAAAAATAAAATTTGTGAAACGTCGGGAAATCTACCGGAAAATGCTAAAAAATAACCATAGCGGCTTAACGTATCGACCTTGCGAAACCACATATGGAGTGGTCTCTTGAAAAAAGGCTATCAAAGTCAAATTTTACTACACTGGTCAAAAAATGTTGAAAGTACGTAAGAAAGCCAGTAAATACTACTTATGACGCAAAATACCCACTGAAAACAATAAAACCACCACCAATGTCAAACTTTTGATTTGACCAGATTTCTGTATATTTTATGAAATTAGGGAAAATTTTATGTTATGTATTTATTTAAGTGTAATCTGAATCAAGTCGTGATTGAATAAAAATCAGAGGTACTTCCAGTTCTCCTATATGGTCCCAATACACGTTTAAGTACAGAATTTCGCACAGTTATCATTTAAATTGTGTAAAATTTTAATATTGAGTCAGCATAAATAAAGTCAATAAGTGTACAAAAAATGAGCAAGAATGGATGAAATTCAGAGAAACCACTAGCACACCTATTTGGTCTGAAAAAAGGTTTGAGGCAAATTTGGCCGGTAAAATTATTCAAGTACAAAACAAATTTTTTATAGTAATGAATGTGTGTATCGCGGAATGAATATGATTGAGTAGTCAGAGATACCTCCAATATACCTATGTGGTCCGAAAAGAGGACTTTAAACAAATTTGAACAGACAAATTATACTAAACATATTAAAAGCGTCGTGTATCTCACTATCGTTCTAAGCCAACTGTAACATCTTGCTTATAATACACGTCGACAATAAAAGGAGAAAAGTGCATATTAGTTTTGAAGGTACGTTCGTGACACCCAGAAGTAGTGATTGATTTATCAAAATATATGCCGATATCATCAGCATCACTAAAGGAATCCACCAAGCCATGTCCGTCCGTCTGTCTGTCCGTAAACTTAGGACATTCAGCACAAACTTTCTAGGTAAAAATGTTAGATCGAAGTTTGAATTTGGTTAATATTCGACCAATATTTCAGGTACCTCTAGTACACCTCTTTACTGAAAATTGGGGCCTAAACTCTCCTGGAGCCGTATCCCAAAAGTGCACATGATTGGATGAAACTCAGAGATACCTCTAATCCACCGAAAAGAGGGCTCTGAGCAAATGGGGGCGGAGTAATAAATATTCTGGGAGTGACGTGTATCTCACTGTCGGCCTAAACCTGTAACTGTTTTACATGTTTTTTTTTGTATTTGTTTCATTATTTTCTTGTAGTTTTTCATTTTTTGAAATTAATGTTATATTTTGTGTGTTTAGATAAGATGCTCTCAGACCATCCTTATTGACTTTCTGGTATAGACCTCATGTATGGGCCAATAAATTGTGTCAGGCCTTCGTTGTTCGTTATTAGTTGCATTGATATACATCTCTAAAAACAAGTTGATTACAGCTGGATGTTTTAAAATGATTATGATTATTTCGACCCGTTGAATGTTTAGAAAAGAAAGAATGCAGAACAATGAGGTATTGGAGAAATTTTTTGGATATAAATGATAATTGTAAAATTATGAATTGAAATGCTCTGAACCTCTATGCAGAACGCAGCTTATTTGAATCTACGCGGCATATTGGTGCATCATATGTTTTAGCACACTTGTTGCCGGAGTATTTTGAAATTTCCAATTAAATCTTATATCGAATTTATGCTCAGCTTACTTGCATTTTTTTGAAAATAAGTTTTCGCTTTATTTATTTAGAATTTCGGAATTTTTTTTTTTATAAAAATCATCATTTTATATGGCAATGCCAACTGCAGCTTGTCACGCTTAGCTGCTTCTGATACTTTTGGAATTTATAATTTTTTTTTTCATTTTTAATATAAATACATTTTTTTTTTAATTTGCTGGTGTGTTTGGTTGATGTTTTGATTTGTGCGTGAAAAAGTTTTGACATTCGCTTAGCCATAACAGCAGCCGTTTCACTTGCTGAGTTTGCTTTTCATTTCCGCTTTCATGAGTGGAAAATACTCGCGCCAACAACAAAATGGCTACAAATGTTTTGAACTTCATGGTAGGCAGTGACTACATGCGGCATTTGAAGTGTCCCTTTGCTGTATACACAGTTATTATATGGAAAAATGTATTTGAAAAAATTACAAAAATTGAACTGCTGGTACGTGCGATGGCTATGGCAATGACCATAATTTGATTTTTGTTTATTTAAATAGCTTTTTTGCGTTTTTTTGTTGCTGAGCTAATTTTTGTGTTTTGTCACGAAGTGCTACAATTGAAATTTTAATTTTTAAATGGATTTCAATGTATTTTTCGTTGTGTGTGTTTTGTTTGATTTAAGTTTAATTTTTTGTAATGGTCTATATATAAATAAATATCTTTTCCATGTTTTTTAATAACAAGCTTGTGTTCATGGTATCCCGTTAGGGGTTGAATTCGAAATTATGCTTCAATAATTTCGCTTAAATATAATCAGTGTCTGGTTAAGACTTGCGTTCGTAACAGATTTAAAAAAAGTTATGCAAAATTTACGAAACACTTTAGTACGATATACAGTAATTTAATTTCAGCTCAAAGATACTATTACTCTTCAATTTCCTCTACAAAACTCAGTAGGATTACATTCAAAGTACAGCGCCTCCTGCTGAAAAAAAAAATGTATATATATATATATTCGTCTTAGAAAATTAATGTAAAAATCAAGTTAGATTCAGCTTGAAATCAAAAATTATTTTCTTTTAAGGAATGAAAAGGAATGGAGCCTGAATTATTCATCCAAGCACGGCAATTTTTGTTGCACACGTTGATCATACTTCCGATCACTCCTTGATCAATTTCCTTGCAAAATTTGTTTGAAAACCTCTTTTCGTACCACAATGGTATATAGAAGGTAACTCTTTTATCATCCATTCAAGTCCATATTGACGTGAACACATATTGATTTTATCTTAGTCCAGTCAATAATGAAATTTCATTGAATTTAATTAATTTTTTATGATAATTTAGCTTGAAACACTCTTTAAGGAGAGCTGTGTCTTTTCGAGATACCTCTGATTTTTATCCAATAATGATAATTTTGGATACACACATTGATCATGTTTATGATTCTCCAATAAATATTTTGGTTGCGCTTCAGCAATGTTACTGCCTTAATTTGCGTTTAACCACAAAGTCTAATGGAGAATTCCTCTAATTTTTATGTTTTCATGCCCATTTTTGGTGTACATATTAAAAATTTTTATGTTCACTGTTTAACGAAACCACATCGGTGCAATGAGAGTACCTCTAATTATTATTGAATCACACCTATTTTCAGAACAGATATAACTAACCAACTTATTACCAAATTTTATTGAAAAATATTAACTCGAATGGCAGCAGTAGAAGCGAGGCGCAGTTTTGGGTAAAGACGTATCATGGAGGTAAGCGATATATTTATAGGATCTTCATAGAACAGAATATGTGTGCCAAATTTCCTAAGTCTAGTTCACGTCCTTCTCTCCAGTTACAAAGTACACTGCCAATATCATTGGTGACATGTATAACTAGTAGGAAAGTTGTAGTCGGTCAACAGTGTAAACCTCGTCGCCTTGCACTATATTAGGAACTAACAGACGAAATTTTTTCAACTCTCTCCATTCTATGTTAATTTACAACATCAACTTGTTATTAATTACCAATTTTCAATGGAATTTTCATTTCATAATATCATCTCGATTGAACGTATTTTTGGGGAAAAGCTGCATAATTTTTTTATTTTCCGGACCATAGGCATAATTCAAATCTAATTTTTGATTGTAAGAAGTTCGATATCAAAAATAAAATTTTTACCAAAACCCTCAAAATTTTTGTAGATAGTAGATGCATAAATTTTTTATTTTTCGGATCATGACCTTAATTCAAATCTAATTATTAATTGTAAGAAATTCTATATCAAAAATAAAATTTTCACGAAACACTAATATTTTTACTAGATAGTCGTACTCTACCCCTGAATATCAGTCGGCTAAGGCCAACATTGTAAACCACTTCGCCTTGCACTATATTAGCAACTAACAGACGGAAATTTTCCTACTCTTTCTATTCTATGTTATTTAACAACATCAACTTGCTATTAATTACCAATTTTCATTTTGATTGTAAGAAATTCGATATCAAAAATAAAATTTTTACGAAAACCCTTAAATTTTTACTAGATAGTCGTACTTTACCCCTGAATATCATCAGAGCACTCTCATCTTTGAATCATAAAAGGCTAATATCCGTATCACTGCAATTACGCAACTCAATTAACTTTTCATAATATTCGTGGATTAATAAGCATAATATCATCTTTTTGTCTATATAAGCTTAAAGCGAGTAGCTCTGGTTTCTAACTGATCCCGTCTATTTCAAGTATTTCAGATGTTTATATATATAACTTGCTTTTCCAATTCCAAATTATATAGAGAAACATTGATATTTGTACATTTTTTCGATTTAAACGGTTTGTTAGGTCCACAAAGATGTATTGGCAGTTTGATGGGTTATACCTATATCGTCTATACGCATACGTATTTGTAGGTAATTCGACGAAAAACGCTGATTTTGAAATCTCAAACCTAAAACTATGATTTCATTTTTCAGGCTGGCTACCAAGTTTGGTAGATCTACCAAAACGCGTTCTATCACTATACAGAAGTTCTACACAGATGGACACGTAACTTTAGCCCCAAACACGCAAAAAGTTTGTGCATAAATATATTACATAGTTTAATAGGGACAGATTTAATAGGAGTAAAAATATATTAGAATTTTGGTCCTCTGTTCGTATTATTTATGGAATGAATAATAATCTTTTAACAAATTGAACATGCTGGTCTTAAGCCTTTGATATGTTATTAGTATACCCATGAGTCATATATGTTTGTATAAAGTACGTAACGTATAGAAATAATAACGATATCCGTCTCTCCCTGAAATGAATGAAATTCGGTTTCTGAACGTATTTATGAAAAAACCAGATGAAGTTTGATCCATCGATAATCGCAAATAACTCCTATAGGACGGTAACTTCCGAACTTTATGGCATGGTTTTGAAATTTTGAAGAAAGGAACATTTTTGTCTCGTTGCTTTAATATTCATATTGAGAAAAATCTTTTAATAACCTCGCAGAGTTGATACTCACTTTCGAACAAAGCGTAGTCTTGGATTTGAGAATATTATTTTATTTTTTCCCCCTTTTCCTTAATACGCATTTTAGGTTTTCCGTTCTCGCAAACTTATAGCAAGTGATAAAAATGTACAAATGTATTTCATGAATCGCGATTAAATTTCATGTTTATTAGTAACATTTATTAAACTGTTTCCAAAAATAAAGTGAAAAACAAAGTTACCAAAGTTTTTTAATAACTAAAAAAATGTTTTTAAAGTAAGTTGGTAAAAAATAAAACACAAAACCAAAGAAGTGCTGGATCTTGTCAAAAATCACATGAAGGGGGCAGAAGCAAGATTAAAATTTTGGACGTTATTGTAAAACGATCTCATCTAACCCCCTCCTCCCCCCCACCTGAATTAATTGATCAATCAAAATCTGTCTAAATCATTCATTTTCAGCTGAATCTTAAAAACAAGCGTTTGGGCGCGCGCGCTCGAAAAACGATGGGAATACCCATATGCCAAACGAACAGCAGTTTTATGTGTGCTTTATACATTTTTCTCAGCTACACAGCAGCAAATTCAATGTACGCTTGTTTTGTATGATCCTGGCTTTGCACGTGAAATTCTATGATCTTAACAATAGAATTTCGATTTATATTTTCTGTATTGAGATTAATTTAATTTAGTTCATTTTACAATTCCAACAGAATTATATAACTGATGATTCTTTTATTATTATTTATACATTATATTTTATTACTATTTATAAATTGTGGGTTTCTTCAGTATAGCTTATAACCATTAATAAAATATAATTTGGGTGACATGTAGAATTCAATTAAGGGTTGAAATTAAGAAATCTGAAATATAAATTTTTTGATGAGCCGTTGTTTCCTTTCAAGTACCCTGTATTTGGAACATTATTAAGAATGGAAGTTCAATTTCCGCCGTTGCAATTGCTAAATGGAAAAGATATATTGTAATATACTCTCATCTACCTAAATTATCAATGACTGCCCGGTTTTCCTATACTGGTCACTAAAGCGTACTTTCCGTTTATATTTGCTTNTCCCGATTTTCCTATACTGGTCACACAAGCGTACTTTCCGTTTATATTTGCTTTATTGNCTGCCCGGTTTTCCTATACTGGTCACTAAAGCGTACTTTCCGTTTATATTTGCTTTATTGAAAATTAATTTCTTTCACCCATTAACTACCTCTTAGATATANGTTAAGGATATTATACCTTCATTAACTACCTCTTAGATATATAAAGCAGCAATGCACAATCAGAGAACGTTGATTCCCCCCTCTTAGAAGAACTAATTATATAACAGACAAAGGATCAAGAGGTTGCTTCAAGTACAGTTGAATTGTGGTATGGTATTGACAAGCAGTCATATTCAAAGTTGATCGAGCAAATGCTTAAATTGTATCAATGACTGTAGCAACTTACGGGTTGAACTTTTTCTTTTAACCAAATTTTCTTAGTAAATAAACTTTTAGACAATTATATTCAAGATCTACGGCCAATAAAGTCTATTGATTTTAAAATTGACATAGATAATTAAATAAAGCATCTTGATTAAATATATAAGCACAGATTATCTAAAAATTGTATTGTTTGCATATTTCTTATATTGATATATTTTCTCACAGGGTATAAGGGAGAGTGCAAAATTAAACACATGCATATGGATTCGTGGATTGAAAACCGTGAAAATCACTGCTTAAATGTATCAAAGAAGTCTCTTTAACAAGCATTCTCCGAGGTATGGTTAAACGACAAAGTGTTAGGCTTTTAAGCAGTTCACAGCTGTTTATTGCTGCCGTTAATTTTGCAGTGACATTATGATTTAAAAACTCTCTTCATTAACAATAATGTTCTATCAAAATTTAGTTAGTAATTCAAGTTATGATTGTAGTAGTTTGGATTGCGTTTTGTATGATTGTAGTAATTTTGATCATTGTGTAGTATGCGTGGTGCTGGATTTTATAGAAGATACATAAAATACTAGACCCGTGTCAATAGTTAAATTAAAACCTACCTTCTTGAATTATGCTATAGTCGAGATAAAGTATATTACATATTCAAAAGTGTACGTCAAATTTAAAAGCAAACGAACGTGACTAAGAAAATTTAAAACTGGGTGCTGTATTTGTTAGTACTTTAAGTAAATCATTGAACTATAACACTTAATAATAACAACAGGGTGACAGAGGTATATTTTAAAAACAAAACAAAATAATTTTGTTCTATGGGGACTATTCATTTCGAAAAACTTTTAGTTCAAAATTAGTCTAATTTTACCAATAGCATGCAATTTAAAGTTACTTTGAATTTAAAGCAGGATTTGTAGTAAAATTTTATTTAATTTGGAACTATAGCTACGTGCCAATGAGACAGTGAGAANAAAGCAGGGTTTGTAGTAAAATTTTATTTAATTTGGGACTATAGCTACGTGCCAATGAGACAGTGAGAATTTTGGATAGTGCAATGTGTCGCGGCATAATTTAATCCATAGCACTGATTAAAGCCATATGGCACTCTGTCTATTTTACCCGTTTTCTTTCCAAAACAAACAAACAAAAGTTCATACTTGTTATATCTTAAAATGCAGCTAGCTTATAAATTTTAATCGTTAACATGCTATTATCTACTTTGAAAAAAGATATGCTATCCAAGGTACAAAGTATTTTTCATATAATTCATATTTTACTGAAATTTTAATTCCAATTTATTTTTATGATATAAAAGAATTTAATGATCGCTTTATATATGGACTGTCTTTAAATAAAATCTGCTCACCAATTATTAGATTAAAAAATAATATCGTGCGGTTTTCATAATAGTTCATTATTATATAACTTCTTCAATTATTTCATTGCTTCTATTGCATACTCCTTCAGTATAACTCATTTCGCTGAAGTTAAGGCATCGTTGTTTTTTTTTTCAAAAATTTCAACTTTTGTGACGAATAATGTGTTTTTGCGGCGAGTTCTACATCATTACCTCAATATGAAGGGTGGCCATGCTCGAGCTGACCGAAAGTACCAGAAGTAGTTTTGCACTGTTTAAAAGTGGATCAAAGATTGAGGATGATGAATTACATTGCAAGGCCCAATGAAGACCCATCACAAATGCAAGAAAAACTCACAAAACCCTTTTTTCAGTCAACCAACCATTTTTCATCGTTAAAAAGTAATGAAAATGATACGATGGGTATTCGAATGGGTGTCGTATGAACTGAAGCCAAGAGACGTCGAACGCCATTTTTGACGAGCGAACAACTTATCCAACGGAAAAACCGAAAGGAAGGTTTGGCATCGAATAGTGATTGGCGATGAAAAATTGGATCCATTACTATAATCCAATACATCAGGCAACGCATAGATATACAGCCATGCGTCATCAACTGCTAAGCATAACAAGGCTGTGTATTTGGTGGGACCAGCTGGATGTGGTATATTATGTATATATGTGAATTATATTAGGAGAAATTACGAGAAAAATGGTGGCAGAGACGACAAAGTTATATTGCAACATGGTAATGATCGACCACATGTTACAGCGCCCGTTAAAACTTACCCAGAAACGCTAAAATGGGAATTACAATGTGGCTCAGATATTGCTCCTTCCGCTTACCATCTCTTTCTATCGATACAACATGGCTGGACTGACCAGCACTTTTCCAATTACGATGACGTTAAAATATGGATCGGTGCTTGTATAGCGGCGAAATAGCCGGAATTTTTATCGAGATGGGATCTTTCTATTACAAAACAAAAAAATGGGAAAACGTAGTGACTTGCAAGGGACCGTACATTGTACTTTTTATGTATATATAATATTTTACAACAAAACGCTTTTCAAATTATAATAATTTGAACATCTTCATAATTGGAACTGATAATTAACAACAACAATTATTTAAGTGTGGTTAATAGATGCAAAGATATGGACTACTGTGTTCAAAAAGTAAAGAAGAATTTAATTAATTTAAAATTCCTTGCTAACGACACGAGAGCAAACAGTTTTATTTTTATATTGGAAATACTGTTAATGACATCTGGGGCTGGTTCAAAGACTTCGAAGAAGACAAAAAACGTGTTTACGACTTGGAACGCTTCGGACGGCCATCAACGACAACTGATGAGCACTATGTAACGAAAATCAAGGAATTGGTGCTCGAAATTCGTCGATTGACTTTTAGAGAGTTTGTCGATATAGTTGGTATTACAATTGGATGAGTTCAAACAATTTTGAAGGATCATTTGTGCAGTACAAAATCAGATCTTGTTTGTTACCACTAAATTTCCTCAAAATAATTTGTTATTTGATTTAAATGGGAACCGTGCCTAATTGTTTCATCGGAAGTAACGAATATTTCGATAATTGCATGATGTAATTGAATTTCAGCGTTATCTGTTAATAATTTGAAGTACGTCCAATAAACGGCTTACCATCTATATTTCTAAATTGAAAAGCAAACGAGTCATCGCAAGCAACTTTAATTTTGTATTCACTCACTGTTCCACAAATCCATAAACATTAGANCCAAACGAGTCATCGCAAGCAACTTTAATTCGGTATTAACTCACTGTTCCACAAATCCATAAACATTAGAGATATATCATAAATATTTTACCCCCAGTTGCACTGCAATTAGTATAGAACTCAATAGATCCAGATTAGAAGTGACTTTATGGATTATAAGTAGTGCTTTGCAACAGACAGCATGCATATTTATGATGTAGGAAATTTAAAAGAATGATTAAATTTGTTTTATTGATTACTGGCAGTATTAATTGCTTTAAAATTCAGTTTTTATATTGAAACTTAATTGGGAATTGAATGAATTACACAACAATTCAATTGTGCTCAGAATCAATTGACTTAGAGTTAACAGTCACGTACTGATGTCAATAATTCATTAATATTGGCAACACAGAAACGTCGGCAAACAGTATGCATACGAAATATTGACAGGAAATCGAAATAAAATTCAAAAAACACTCCAAACAATAGTGACTGCAATAATAAAAAATATTTGTTTAATTTTTGCTCATTTCCTTTTTATTCATATATTTATGCATATTTCTTTTTGTGGGTTTTTCTCCTTTATTTGTTTTTGTTCCATTTTTTGTTTTGTTTTTTGTTGTCACTGCCAATTAATGTCATCCACAGCAAAATCACAATCACATGAGAGTAATCAAAGATTCATAAAACAAAGATTGGCATTTTATTTACATGAAAAAAAAGCCAAAAAAGGAAGCCAAAGACGGAAAAAATTGGATTCAGCAAAATGAAATTTTGCAATAAACAATGTGTGTTCAAACAGTATTATGATTGCACATATACATATCATAACGGTAATTGCAAGCACACATACAATATTAAAATGATGACTGGCTTTTATTGTTTTTCCATGTGGCATTTATTCATAATTTCATGTTTGTTTGCACAGAGCTTTGCGAGCTTGTGTATTATGCGTTTATTTTGGCCGCTGATACTGAGTTACTTGATAAAGACTGTTGACTTTCCGAAATAAGAGGGATCAATAAAAATGATTATGACAGTAAATGATTATGCTGCCAATATTTGATTTGGCATCAATTATTAGACAATAAGCAAAAGCTGCCGGCATTATTGTAATTATACAGAAGCAAGTTAATAAAATGCATGCCACAGCGCCGCATAAGTAAAGTACATTAAGTAATTAAATATAGCTGTCTTCGCAATTGAGTTGTACGCTAACAAAATGCATAAATAACAGCGTACACGTGCATTTGCATATTTGCGGTTTGCTGCAGACGCTATGGCACACACGACATATGCGTAACTTTTAATTAAAGAACTAACTGTTTACGAGCTGCGCTAACGTGGAAGCGCGCAAGCAAATGTAAACAACCATTGATGAATGAATGACTTTGACAAGAAATTTTGGGGATGCTGTTTACAATGTAAATGGGAAATCTTGCACAAGTAAAACTGTTCGATAAGAAAATGAGCAGAACTCCGAATATAAGACAGCAAAGTAACTTTACGGTAAAGTGTAAGCGGAACTTATAGCAATTTTGTAATAAAATAAGTACAAAAAGCAAACACATCTGTAATATGCGTAGACAAGTTGTATAGTTGTGTTAGAATTGTTAATAAGTCCGCAATAACTTTTCTACAAGATTGCTACCACTATAACAAATGAATGCATACCTTAAATTTAAAAGAAAGCACTTAAGTTGTTTGCCAATTTGTTGAGACCCTTAAATATGTAAAGAACAAAAACCAACAAGCAACAACAAACTATTTGTAACATACTTTTTAAAAGTTATGCCCAAAACTGGCACAAAAGTAGCTTTATAAGATGCCCCAAGCGAAATACAGCAGAGAAAGCGTAGAACTTGAACACGGCGGATGCATACGCAATAATAGAGTGAAGTGTGGAGAAGTATAACTCGTTTTAGAGGCATAAAAATAATTAGTTTCTTCCCCAGTATTGATATCAATTATTTATATACGCAATAAATTTTAGTTTTTCTCCAATCCTAGGTGGTTATTTTATATTGCCTTAAACGGGTTTTCTTATTTGAAATGGTTGATGTTAAAACTGGAAACCCCGTCTCTTACCCTCTTTTGTGTTAAGAATTAAAAAAAAACAATATTAATTTTACTGCCCGAAGATCCTAGGTCATGTTATAAGGATATCAATTCTGCGTCGATTAAATTTTACATCATCAAAAACGGTATAACATGAGAAATCGTCCAGGCCAGATAGAAAAACGTGGTTCCAATAAAAAATGATTTAAATTTTGCCACAAAAAAAAAAAATAAAATAAAATAAAAAAACAATTTTGACGTTCTCAATAAATATTCAGAATTCCGGAAAACCGTTTTGGGACAATATTTCTGCATATTTCAGCTATATAAATAAACATAAAATTTGTTTTTTTTTTAAATAAGAAAATCGCCTTAAGCGTGGCCTTTTTATATACGTCGCCAATGAAATTGNGAAAATCGCCTTAAGCGTCATACTGCTATTTGAAAGTCTTGTACGCTTATAAAGCAAATTCGTACTGTGTATCTTGTTAGCAAACACACGGAATTTTTTCAAACAACAGGCAACGCTGTTTATAACTTTCAAAAAAAAAAAAAAATAATAACCAAGTAAGAGCAAAGTGATTCTGCACACAGTCATTCAAATTAAAAATATAAATATTATGCTAAAATAGATATAATAAACTTTAAATAAATAAATAATATTAATGATTAAGGGTAGATTAAGTGTGTCAGGCATATGGCCTTTTTATATACGTCGCCAATGAAATTGGCTAAGTGCATATTAGTTTTGGTTATACGTTTGTAACACAAAACGAGGGATCGGAGACATATCAAAATAAACACCGATATGATCAGCATCACCACAGAATTAATTATAGCGATATCCATCTGTCCGCCATTAAATTCCAGAAAGAACGCGTTGGTCTAGAATTACCAAATTCGGCACATATAACGTATGAAAAATACTAGTTCATAAATAATACAACGTGAAACCGATGTACCCAGTATTCCGGGTATCTACACCCTTTTATTCAAAATTAGGACTTAAGGGGTACTGCGGTCTTAAGAGTTGATATTATGCAATAGTATTTTGNGGATCGGAGACATAACAAAATAAACACCGATATGATCAGCATCACCACAGAATTAATTATAGCGATATCCATCTGTCCGCCATTAAATTCCAGAAAGAACGCGTTGGTCTAGAATTACCAAATTCGGCACATATAACGTATGAAAAAATACTAGTTCATATATAATACAACGTGAAACCGATGTACCCAGTATTCCGGGTATCTACACCCTTTTATTCAAAATTAGGACTTAAGGGGTACTGCGGTCTTAAGAGTTGATATTATGCAATAGTATTTTGCAATTATATTAATTATCATGGCATTTAGTCGAGATTCCTCCAGTACTGCTATGTCGTAAAAAGAAGTCACCACAAGAATAAAACACTATTCTTGGAGTTTAAAGGTTTTCAGAAAGAACTTCAGATTTTCTTCCAAACAAGCCGATTTTTGGTACAAAAATTGATTTTAAATCATCCACTCAATAATGAATTTCTGTTGAAATTGATCAATGTTTAAACTACATATGGTTAGGACCCTCTTCTCGCACCACATGGGTGGATTGGAGATGTCTCTGATTTTTTACCACATGTTCTTTTTTTAGTTCAGACATTGATAATAATTATTATTAATCGGTTGAATTTGTACTGGAGGTAACTCCGATTTTCATTCAAAACTCGCCCATTTTTGGTTCGCAAAATTTGCTTATTTAAAATCACTCAAAAATGGATTCTTTTTTAAATTTCTCAACCATTGTGGCTAATTTTGCTTAAAACCTCTTTTTTGACCATATAGTTGTTCTAAAGATACTTCGATTTTCATGCAATCATGCCCATCTTTTGAGCACGATTATATGCTAAGTTAATTAACCTAATAACGATTTCATTGCAAATTATCAACTCTAAAGGATGCAGTAGCTCTAAGGCCACAAGTTTAAATAAAGAGTTGTACTGGAANACTCGCCCATTTTTGGTTCGCAAAATTTGCTTATTTAAAATCACTCAAAAATGGATTCTTTTTTAAATTTCTCAACCATTGTGGCTAATTTTGCTTAAAACCTCTTTTTTGACCATATAGTTGTTCTAAAGATACTTCGATTTTCATGCAATCATGCCCATCTTTTGAGCACGATTATATGCTAAGTTAATTAACCTAATAACGATTTCATTGCAAATTATCAACTCTAAAGGATGCAGTAGCTCTAAGGCCACAAGTTTAAATAAAGAGTTGTACTGGAAGTACCCGGAATATTTGTTGGAGTGGGTCCAAGTTCGAAATTAGATCTTACTTTTTTCCATAGATAATGTGTGCCAAATTTGGTAATTCGAGCCAAACGTCTTCTCTTTAGAATTTGATGAANCTAATTTTGCTTAAAACCTCTTTTTTGACCATATAGTTGTTCTAAAGATACTTCGATTTTCATGCAATCATGCCCATCTTTTGAGCACGATTATATGCTAAGTTAATTAACCTAATAACGATTTCATTGCAAATTATCAACTCTAAAGGATGCAGTAGCTCTAAGGCCACAAGTTTAAATAAAGAGTTGTACTGGAAGTACCCGGAATATTTGTTGGAGTGGGTCCAAGTTCGAAATTAGATCTTACTTTTTTCCATAGATAATGTGTGCCAAATTTGGTAATTCGAGCCAAACGTCTTCTCTTTAGAATTTGATGAATTACCGACGAACGGACGAACATCGCTATATCGAATTCTGTGGTGATGCTGATCATGTTGTTGAATATTTTGTTAGGTATCCGGTCGCTCGTTCTGAGTGTTACAAACGTACCGTCAATATACATTTTGCACATTCCATTTAGCGGCGTTTATTAAAATATATAATTTTTTATGAACAACAAAAGTATTACTGAGTTCCCTTATTAAGTTATAGTTTAATACTGTCACCACAGATACTTTTTCAGAAAATTGTCTGGTATTTTTAAAATCTATGGCCATAGTCGCAAATCAAAGTACATTTTACCTTGCTTTATATTAAGAGTAACTTTAAATTGCATGCTAGCTAGAGTCAAATTTAGAGTAATTTTGAACTAAAATGTGTGCTTAGTGGATAGTCCACATACAAAAAATAATTTGTATTGAGAAAATAATTTTGTTTTACGAAAAATCGTGGCGTCACCCTGCCTTATAGCTAAGTGATACACTCAAACCAACATAGCAACCGGATTGAAATTTGTTTATTCACGTTAGTTTGCTTTTAAATTTAAAGTACACTTTTCTAGAAGAATTTGTTTTATTTTAAAATGCACTTTAAACGGTTAAAGGAAGGTTTTCATTTGATTATAGAAAATGGTCATTGAGTTTAAGCCTCTGTAAGGCAACGGAGAGTCTTAAGCGTATGTTGGGACTAGCTTCAGAATACATAAAACTTAATTTTTGTTCAAAATCGAACCTGTAGTCTTCAAATAAGCAAAAGTTACTAAGTATTTGATAGTAGCATGTCTTTTAAAGCATTTCACTCGAATTGAGTTCAATAAAATAAATAGGGATTAATAGTACGACACAAGAACAAAAAAAAAAANTAAAATAAATAGGGATTAATAGTAAGACACAAGAACAAAAAAAAAAATAAAAAATAAACGTACAACAAGTAACAGTAAACACATTCAACATTATTAAGTAAATAATCCGTGACACAAAAATAAAACCGCTGCCAATCGAAAAACTTTTTCTAAGCATTTTTCCAATTTTCATGTTTACTTTCATTTCGGTTTCGTTATCCTCACATGTTGTCGTCTTTATAGCAATTTGGTTGTGTTAAGCATGCTTATGCAGCTCATTGGACTGCAAGACTGATAACATGGGATGTCATTGCTGGTGTTGAAATTTTTTAGGAATTAAATTATACAATTTCTTTTTAGGATTTGCATTAGCTTGTTGTGATAGTGGTATGTCATTTCTTCCGGCGACAATAAAGTTACACAAATTATAAGGATGTTCAATGACACTTTGAAAAATGATACGTAAATTACGTTGAGTAATATTAAAATGTAGAATATTTAATATATCCAATAGAAATTTAAACGGTTCATAATGTACCAATCCCAATTTCATATTGTTATTTATCATTAAGGGTTTGTGCAAAGTATCGATTGCATAGAAACTATAATTTTTGACAACATGTTTGTTAGGGAAATATTTATATAATCGGAACAAATAGCAAATGACTGATTTCAAACTGTTAGTGCGTTCCGCTAATTTGCGCGTCATTTGCAGTTTTAATTTCTTATATCTCTTTTAAAATTTACAATGAAAATTTTATTTAGTCTCGACAGATTGGCCCAATTGCAACAATTTCTGGATTCATTTACTACAAACCCTGGGTACTGTGCACAAATAACCTACAAAATTTCGATTCAATCCAGCATATAATACAGTTTGGCTGAACATTTTCTAGGCCACTTAGATGGCGCTGTTATTATTATTATATCCAAATGATTTTTAATTAACCCTAAACTTCAAAACATTTGTGTACAAATTGATTGCTATCGGGCTTTAGTTTGAGGGATAGACCATTTTCAGTGAAGCAACATTTGTTAGTCTGAAGAAACTGGATTAAAAAAAAATTGGTGTCTTAAAGAAGCATTAGTTTTAAAGTAAACAAAATGATGTAGAAACCTAGGTTTGGCTTGAGAACCATTATGCGGACCTTGCACCACGGAAATCAACCATTGAGAAATCTTTTTCTGAGTGTAAGTGCGTCGAAATGAGCACTGAAGACAATGCATGCAATACTGGCTGTTACGACGAAAACATCAAGAAGTTCAAAAATTAATTTTGGATGACCATAAATTGAATTTTAGGAGGGTCTTAAAAATAATGCTGTAGTTATCAATTACGTTTTTTAATTAAGCAGACATAAATATGAACACGGCGTTTAGCAAAACTGAACCGAAAAGACGGCTACCTGAAATATTAGCCGTAATTAATAATCACATCTAAAATTTGATTTAATTCGTTTTTTATCCCCATCAGTCATTGATTTGTTGAGTTTTGGGTTTATGCAAAGTATTAAATGCTTAGAAAGAATCGTTTCCAACTAAGTGCTTCCTGGAGACATATGCATAGAATAATAAAAAAAAAAGAATCAATCATGGGATTTCCATCCGTCCGCCGGTTTATAAGTTCGAATAAATCCCATATAACGTTTACTCCCGATTTCACGAATAAAAGCGTTAAACACAAGTGTTTCATTGCATCGAACTAAAATTCGGTATGGATACAGTTTTGGGTCATTACTCGTACATTACAGAGTTTGAGCTAAATCAGTCGAGTACTTCCCAAAGAACTTTTACTACAAATTTTACGGGTAGAAGCGTTAAAGACAAGTGTTTCATTTCATTGTACTAAAATTTGTTACTAAGACATTTTTAAGGTATTGCCATCTTATTTTTGGATTATTTGGATACTGCGCACAGGCGTTTAAGCCCTTTAAGGAGTATATACCATTTCTTTCATAGGAAGTGACTGGTGAGTATTGTTTATTAATTTTTGTAATATTCCAATTTAATATTTTCCAGTTTGCGCTGCCGCGGTTTTCCTTTTATTTTGTATTAATGCTAGTGCTTTGCTTTGTTTCTTTAATTCTATGCTTACGTGGCTAAANGTGCTTTGCTTTGTTTCTTTAATTCTATGCTTACG
>JXOS01001325.1:0-11913 GCA_001015075.1 Cirrula hians
ATATGTATATATATATATATATATATTTGTACCCGTATATATTGTTCTAAATTTTTCTACGCGGTTCACGACTTTCTGTTGTGGTTTAAATGCTTTTACCATTTATGGAAAATTTTCGTTCGGTTATTTTCTTCCGACGAGAATTATTTAACGCTGATGTTTGTACCTCTTTATTAAAAGATTTTTATGTATGGCTATTAAGTTTATTATATTAATTTTTTACGTTGTGCCTGCCCAAACGATCCTTGAAATTGAAATGCCAATTATATTAACAAGGTCTCTAATTGCCAATGGACGATTTTGGAGCACCAATTCCTTGGTTTTCCTTAAGTGTTGNCTTCCCAGTTGACGTTGGACGTTTGGAGCGATCAAAATTATCAACACGTCCTCTGCCTTCTTTGAAGTCTTTGTACATTCTTCTGTGACAAATTCAATTCACCAAAGGCCCTTTCAGACATTGTAAAAATCCCCAAAATCACTTTAAAGTCGTTTAGAAAACACAAACGTAAACATATGACTAACGCTGTTATTCAAATAAAATTTCACACAGATTTAACTAACAGTATTACAAACCTTAAAAATAAAACAGTTTGCTCTCAAATCGTTAGCAAGGAAGAATAAAAATTTACTTTTTGAGCACAGTAGTGTAGTAGTGTAGGTGGTTCCCAATTGAGTTGCCAGTGAACGCTTTGAAGTTCCTTTTTGAAATATGTAATTTTTATTCTAATTGTAAAGACAATTATTATTTTGTTGGACATGTTTTGTTGTTATATATTATGATTGTTTAACCTGTTAACAGCGTAACACGAGTTAACCGTCCAAGCAAAACCTTTTTGTGTTGCGTAAGACGAGATAACTCGTCCCGGAAAGTAAAAACCTTTGAGGAGATATAAGATAAATTTTGTAAATATTCTTTTTATTTAGACTAAGTGTGTAATAAGGGTAAATTCGTAATATAAGTTAATGTTGTGGTAACTCATTAGCACCACCTTACTTGAGCTATAACATTATATTGTGTTGCTTAAGACGAGATAACTCGTCCTCGCTTAATATAAATTACGCAACGTGGGAATTTGAAAAAAAAAAAATTACGCAGTTAACAGGTTAACTATACTAAACACTTTGAGTTAGAATTATAGTTAGTTTCAGAAATGGTTAAATAAAACACAAAATCACCGGATCAAATCACAGACAAAAACTTTGCTGTTAAAAAATAAATAATAATATTATATAAATAATAATACTAATACATAAAGCGCATTGTTTGAGCTCTTATGTCTTAAAGTGCCACTCTGCTTTGCTTCTGATTTTTTATTGGTTTTGGAAAAGCTTTTCTTTTTTTTTTTTTTTNTTGGAATAATTACAATTGCCCTTTTTCTTGCTTACTCTGCGGCAAAATGTATGCAACCACTTCGGCTACCTGCTAGTTCTCAGCAGCAATTCCTGTGAGGAAGACGCCGGCCGAAAATGCAAGCACAACAGTATCTAAGTCTAGCCTAATTGCTGTCGGCAATTATTGCATTTACTTGAGTGTGGGTAATATGAATAGTATATGCAAATGAGTGGATTGAATATTACCGTTTAATTGTAAATGAATTAGTTTGGTATTGTTATAATAATTATTAAATTGGAGAAAAAAAAAATTGAATGCATGATCAAACTGATCAAAAGGGAGAAAAATTACATATTATTTCATAACAACAATTAAAAAAAACTAAATATTTAAAAAAAATAAAACATCTTGTATAACTAATCGTATAATTAATTTTTTTCATAAATTTTAAATGGTTTTATTATCACAAAAAACCAACAAAGTTAAAATAATTGATTCTTCAGTGCTGCGAGAGGGACAACCACTCCGCAACAGCATGAGTAGTATAAATATGAGGATTCTGGACCACAAAAATTTTGTTGCTGACGTCACACAAGCTGATAAACGCGCGAGCCAAGCATATGCAGTGCATAGTGTGTGTATGGGGGCGTGTATGCGCGTGCTGATTAGCGCGCGCTTAATTATGCAATGTTTATATTGTTGTTGTTGGCTATCTGGCTGGCTGGGTGGCTGGTTGACGGGCTGACTGGGTGGAAAGCTAGTGAGTCGGCAAGCTGATAAGTGCGCGTAAAATATGCAATAAATATGCAATTGTTGTTGTTGTTGTTGGCTGAGTGGCTAGCTAGCGACCGCGTAAATTAAACTTCAACAACAACAATGTAAATAAATAAATCGGCAGGCGGTGGGCTGAGGGCGGAGGGCAGAGGGCTCACCAGTTACACACAATGAATGCTGTAATAGTATGGCTTGATGGAAAAAAATGAATTAAAAAAATATAGTACAAAATAAAAAACGAATTTTTTTATTTTTTAATTATTTTATTTAAATATATTATTAATTAAGTGTAAATCTTTTATAATATTAGGATGAATGGTGTAATAGTATGGAAAAAAATGAATTAAAAAAAAATATAGTAAAAAATAAAAAGAATAAAACGAATTTTTATTTTTTATTTAAAATTATTTTATTTAAATATATTAATAATTAAGTGTAAATCTTTTATAATATTAGGATGAATGGTGTAATAGTATGGAAAAAAATGAATTTAAAAAAAATATAGTAAAAAATAAAAAGAATAAAACGAATTTTTATTTTTTATTTTAAATTATTTTATTTAAATATATTAATAATTAAGTGTAAATCTTTTATAATATTAGGATTAATTCTACTTGTATAATTATATTTAATAATAAATTCATTAATATCATTTAATAATTCTAATATTGATGATTAATATATATATTTTTTATGTTTCTTAAAAGTACTTATTAAATATNTTTAAATAATTCTAATATTGATGGTCGACATATATACATCTTTTATGTTTCTTAAAAGTACTTATTAAATATTTAATCGTATTGATGTCATCCTCAAGATCCCAACACTCTTCCTTCACAATCAGTTAAATAGAATTCAATGTCTTCGGATAGTGTAGGCATTTTTTTTATGAGTGTTGGGTGTTGGCTGCTTGTGCCGGATGCTTGTGCTAAGTGCTGGGTACTGTTGCTGGTCCTGGTACTGGTACTAACGCTGTTGCTCTTGCTGTTGCTGTTGCTAATGTCGAGCACACACAGGTAATGTCGAGCACACTGCTTTTTATAGCAGAGTTACAGGAAATTGTTCCTGATAAATATAATAAAAACAAAGTATAACGTACTTCAATATCGAAGCATGCATTACAATAANTAAAAAAGTATTATCAATATGTAAAAAATGTTTGATAACATTTACAACAAAGAAGAAACTGGATCATCACAAAAATGATTGCGGTAATGTAGTTACTAAGGTACCTAGTTTAGAAAATAAGATTCTTAAATTTAAAAATTTTAAAAACCAACTTAATGTTTATGNATGGGATGATGATTGCTTTAGTTTACAAGTTGCAACAATGCAAATAAAAATGAAATAAGAAGAAATGATTTAAGAATGCGAATAACTTGCGCCAGGATGTTGATGATGATAAACTTACGCCTGAGCTGTAAACCTGGTGTAAAAAAAGCAACCAAAACAAAAACATCTACAACAACAATATAAATAATATACTTTCTTTCGCCTAAGCTTACAAGCTGCAAAAAAATGTATGCAGATAAAAAAATGTAATTGAAACAAAGCATTTAAATAACAAAGCTGAGTTTTATAATGTCAATGACATGTGCGGGAGTTTGACCTTGAATTAATCACTTATTGTAAATAAAACAGTCAAAAAAATAAAAATATCAACATGCTAATCATGCACTACATGAACTTTTACTCATATAGTATATCCATTGAATTAAAAAAAATAAAACATATATTTATACTTAAAATTAAATTATATTTTTGAAATTTTAAACATTGCTGCATATAGATTATAAATTCTTTTTGTAAGTTGATATCGACTAAATAATAATGCACATGCACAGGTCTCTACATCATATACATCCTCATTTGCAGCGTAAACGCAATCTCGTTTATGAATTCCATAGATTGTATTAATAAAAGGATATTCTCTGTCAACGGCGTCTAATTCATCAAGCATTTCTGTAAACAAAATTTTGTGATCATGATCAATTGCAGCATCAGTTGATTCCTCAGTTGTGGAAGTAGTTGAATCAGTTATCTCCTTAGTAGTGAGTTCATCTATTGATTCTTCTAAAGGATTTAATCTTTTTGTCTTTTTAAAAATATTTTTTGCGTTTTCTTCATTACTTTCAAGCGTAAATTTATTATTTACTTTCAATAGTAATAAAGAAATATTAACTTGTAATATATCATTATTTGGAAGTGTAACATTGAATTCAACATTTTTTGGATATAAGCTCATTTGTTCTTCTTCTGCTTTATCTGGAAAATTTATAAATTTCCAAAGTGATGGTGACTTACTCGCTATTGCATACGAAGATTTAATGAAAATATTTTGAAATAATATAAAAGACGAAAATAAAATTATTAACTTCATAAAGATTTATGTTTTTTCTATCGATGTATTCTGTTCTAGCTTTCGAATGCAAATGATATATATATACAAAATTTTAACGTATGTCTTTATATTATAATCTCCAAAACTCTTCTACCCCTTATATTTTTTTCTTTAAAAAAACTGAAACACTTAGTTTTTAATTTTTTTATTTTTATTTTTTTTTTTTTTTATTACAATAAGATTAGTTTATTATCTATTACATATTTTTTTCATATTAATGCTGTTTTTAACGAACAATGTTTTTTTACTCTTACAATAATTTACATTTAAATGAAACGAACATGTTTTAATATGATTGTAATTATGATTTAGATATAGTTTCATAATGTTTGGAATATCTAATTTCGAACTTTCAATATTTTCTATTTCTTTTTCTATGATATCTTCTAACCATTTCTGTTTTTCCAATCCTTTAACAAGTAAACGATAATTTTTTAATATCCTTCTTAGTTGCATTTTAACAGCATTAAATTCATCAATTCCATCGGTCCAGTGTAGACAATGATGGTTTTTTGTTAACCACTTCACATCATATTGTTCTTTAGAAGATAGATAATGAAAGGGAAAAGGTGATTTCAAAAGGAAACAATTGTTTGCAATTTTGAATCCTTGAACGTCGACTATTGCGTACATTGTTTTTAATGAATCTTTTTCATATTAAAACATTACTTTTATTGTAAAAAAAAAAAACCTCATTTAATTACATTGAATTGTGAAATACGTGTTGTTAAAGTAAACGTTTAACCATATTTGTAATGTGAACGTATTCAAACATCTTATCGTGAATTATCATGCAAAATGCTGATATTCCAGTTGGTATAATTGATTTGAATCTCATTTCAATGCGTGCATCAATGGGTCTATTCTGAATTGTCTCATTTTGATGGGAAACATCTAAAACTATTATTCGAGCATATTCTATAAATTCACTTCGGCTGAGCATGGGTTTAGCATATGCATAATAACGTGAAGAATAGGTTTCTTGTAAACTTGAATCCATATCATACAACAAAGCATACCGAGTTTGATCCATTCTTAGATTCAAGTCATCATTGGGTAAGTTTCAGAGTTGAGATGAACTTTAATATTCATTAATTCCATGAGACATCAGTACTGCTGGGTAAAGAAGGATTATGATAAACATCCCAACTTCTAAAAGATATGTTCAATGGACGAGCAGCGTTTATTGCCTTTAACAATTTTACTCTATATGCATTGGATAACTGAATATGTGGTACTTTCCATGTAATGTTTAATAAATTTACTTGAAGTTTTTCATTTTCCGCAGACGACCTCATAACTTTGCTGTCATCCTTAGAACGAATCATTATCAATTCATGCTTGGTATTTACAATCATTTTATTCAAATCTTCCGCAAATCACAAAAGCATTTTCAATGGAATACAAAAATTAAAATAACCTTTAACAAGTAAAGTGGTCGGCGTTTTTCATTATCTATCCATCCAGCATTTTTCAAATCAATACTCTTCAGAGCATTTAACGATACATAATTTTTATTGATGTTGTATCTCCCAAATGTCTGGTACGATCTACTTCAATTCCATTTAGTTCATAACGAATTTCATCAAATAAATGTGCCATAGAATTTTGTAATAAATATTCATCGTCTATTGTTGTTCCATCTATTTTATTTATATATCCTTCAATATACAATAAACTTTTGCTTATTGAAATATACAAATCTTGATTTTGTATTGGTATTCGAATTTCATCATTATTTTTATATGATTGAATGTAAGATGTGTAACTATGGTATTGTTTCCTAATGATGCTTGCATCAATTTCAGGTTTTTCAAATACGTTTATAATATTAGCCATTTTTTTATTTATTTTAATTTAATTTAATTTAATTTTGAAACCCAAACTTTGTAGGAATTCTCTATTTGATGCAGGAAGCGGTGTTAACTTTTCTTTATTTTATTGAAAGGGTTTCTTTTTTGTGTACTCACTCTCCGCTTTGTAGAAATATTCTGAGGTAATTTCCGGTGTTAATGATGGTTTATTAAATATTATCATCCCACTACTTTTATATATTTCACCACGAAAAATTATTAGATTACCGTCTTCATCTACAATTTTTAATTTTAATGTGCTTATTTGTTTAGTATTCACAGGTANCCCAATTTTTAATATTAATGTACTTATTTGTTTAGAATTCACAGGTAAATATACAACATTTCTCGGAGTCTCACTTATTTTGTATTCCGGACTAACGTCAATTGTAAACTGATGTAAAAGATGTGATGATTTATCATTTATATATGATCCATGTACAATATTACATTCGATGATAATTGCATTAATTTTTGTTATATTTATGGGTAAATCAGAATAATGTTTTACATTAGGTTCTAATTCTTTTGCACTAAATCCCAAAAGTCTTCCAATGCTGTTCGGTTTATTGAAGTACACTGATTCATTATTAGAAAATAATTCCATTTGCATTGTATTATCATTAGCTTTTATGTCAACAAAACCACGATTAAATACATCATATTCCAAACACATAAAATTTGTTAAAGAGTCTATCTCATATGATCCTTCTGGTACTTTAATTACTGCCTCACCAATATGGAATAGATTATTTCCTTCATCTACATTTGGAATAGAATGATATGTATTAAAATTAATCAGTCAGTTCATGATTGAGTTGAATTGGTTGAAAATAGTGTGTTGTTAGTGGTGATGTTGTTCCCGTTACAGTTAATGTTATCGACATATTTAATGATTGTTGATAAACCATTCGAACTATAATGATGATGATGACTATTAAGTAAACATCATCTTATATATCCTTGAAATTAATCCAAGAATTATGATTAGATGAGAATAATCTAATAAAATAATTTTGAATATATTTGATTTTAAAAATTTCTGTTGTCCAATTAAGGGTATATCCTTTTTCAAACAAATTTTTCTACTTGCTTATTCTAACGTGATCGTTTATTTTAAACTCAGGTTTAGGGAAGACCTTTACATGGCTATAAACGTTCTTTAATATCATTTTTTCATTTGAAGAATTAAGTGGATTGGATGCCATCATTATTGTTCTATGAAACGTATTATTATATTTCTCTATCAAGTTTTTATACTCATTAATTCATTTAAACGATCCCTGAAGGCTAAACTCTTACCACAACCATGTTTTCAATATTCTATTAAATTACTATTGCCACCTTGAGAGATGAAAATGTTGAATAATGATTGATATGATGCTTTGTCATTAATTTTTTAAATTTTGTATTGTAAAATTCTTTGCCATCATCAGTTTAAATATTTTTTGGTATACGTGTACTCTCGCTGAAGATACTATTCATTGCTTCTACAACCTGTCGCACTGTTTTGTTTTTAAGAGTTACACCCTATGCTTTTTTCGAGAATGTATCAATAACTGTCAGCAAATAACGGAATCCTTCATTATCACTCTCATAATTACCCATTTCCACTAAATCACCTTGCCATAAATCATCAATTCCCTTTATAATAACTCGTCTTCATTTAAAATTGTTGTTCTCGCCTGTTTATGTAGTTCTTCAGTGATTGATCTTTTGTCTTCCATTCGGTTGTGTGTGTCTCTCTCTCTGTTTGTGTGTGTGTATGTATGTGTGTGTGTGTGTGTGTGTGTGTGTGTGTGTGTGTGTGTGTGTGTGTGTGAGTGTGAGTGTGTGTGTGTGTGTAACTACTGGTTGCTTGATTTTTTTTAATTGCGACATGATCCGCTCCAACATTTGAACTCGGTTAAAACTTTAAATAGATAGTTTTCAAACACTTTAAAATTCTCGTATATACCTGATAATACTTTTTTATTCGATTGTATTATTTGTCTATCAATTGCTTGAATAATTAAATCTTTATTGTTTATATAATCTGATTAAAAATTGTGTGAACATCTGTTATTTGTTTTTCCAAGTTTTTCTGTAATTTTTCATAATTTTCCATTAAGAACTTTTTGTTAACCGAATCATAATCATCTTGAAGTACACTCGAATTTACAATACGTTTCATAGATACATTTATTTTACATNGTTTTTTTTTTTTATTTAATAAATTATATTTGATTATATTTGATTGATGATTGTTTCGTCCTCCGCTTTGAGATGCTATGAGTAATCGAAGTCTGTTTACTAATTCATTTGGATTATCCCAATATGCAAAATGTGATTTATGATCATATGATTTTAATATTTCAGTTCCTTTTCGTACTACATCTGTATTTGAATTGAGTAGCTTTCGTATAATTTGTTGATATTTAAATGAATTTGTTCCTTTTATCTGTTCATTTTTCTGATAGTTTCGTTTATGTGCATTCGTAATCAATAAAATATCTTTAAATTTTTTAAATTCGTCTTCGTCATAATTTTTAGGTTAATTATGAAACGTAAGCTCAAATAATCCAGGTGTAATTTTCAATTTATTTTTCCTAATCAGTATTGTATTTTTATCAAATCGAAGATTTTTATTAGCGTATCGCTATACATTGTTTTGAGCAATATTAACACCATATAATTTATTTAAATTTTTATTATTATTAAGAATTTTCAACTCGTCATATTGATTCTTTACAAATTTGTTGTTGTTGTTGTTGTTGTTATTATTATTCAAATTAAGACGTACTAGTTTATAATTTCTATTCAATTGCGTTTTTGCTTTACGTTTAACCAACTTTCGATTCTTAGAATCGTCATCATTAACAACAGCATTATCATTTATTTTAATGTATTTATAATTTCTATGCAATTGTTTTTGCTTTACGTTTAACCGACTTTGGATCTTGATCTATTTTAATCCTTTTATAATCAACATCGATATATGTTTTTGCTTTACGTTTAACAGCCCTTAATTGTTTCAATTAGTTTCTTCAAATAACAATATTTTGGTCGATAAAGAGATTTTGAATAAATATAAATGTTTTTAAATTTTAGACCATTAGGACTTTCAATTAAAATAAGCATAACATTAGTTTTACCACAGTTTGATGGTCCTACGATTAGAGCTCGAATTGAATTAGGCAATAGTGGACTATGTTGAAATTTAGTTCTTGATTTAAAAAATAAATCAACATTTTTAACTTTTATTTGCAGAGGTTGTTTAAAACTCACATGTTCAACTCAAGTATTAACAAATGATATAAATACAAGGCTTTATAAAGTTTTATTGTTAGTATTTAAGTTAATAATCATCACGATGGTTATAAAGTATGCAAAAAATTATATGATATGCTCAGTCAAAGTTGGGAAAGGGAGTAGTTAACAACTTGATTAATAAACTTTCAATAGAGTTACATTTACCAGGCTATCATGTTTGTGGTCCGGGTACGAAGTTGAAAGAGCGTCTAGACCGTTGAGAGAAAGGGATAAATCCCTTAGATTCAGCTTGCAGAGAACACGATATTGCCTATTCACAGTCAAAAGATCTAAATAAAAAACATCAAGCGGACAAAATATTAGCAGAAAAAGCCTGGCAACGAGCAAAATCAAATGATAGCAATTTAAGTGAACGTTTGAATGCATATTTACTTACAAACGCAATGAAAGCTAAAGTTAAATTTGGATTGAGTTATTCCGATTGTAATCAAAAGAAAAAACAAAAGAGAAAAACAAAGAAAAAATCTGTGAAAAGAATTTCTGGTAGCACATTGTTTTTTTCAAAATAGCATAAGAAATGCTATGAAATCCTTACAGAAAGAACAACCGAACAATTTGAAAGATGCAATTAGAATTGCTAACAAATCGATTGATTCGAAATTCAAACGTAAAAAATCTACCATTAATTTTCCGCGAGTAATACAATTACCAAAAGTTTAGTACGCATTTTAACAGCACTAGGTGCACTTGCAGGTATAGCATCTGGTGGTTCAGCTATTGCTAAGACTCTTAACAATATAAAAAATGGAAAAGAACAATTAGCTGAAGCAACACGACATAATCGTCGTATGGAATCAATAGCAATGGGAAAGGGTTTATATCTTAAACCGTATAAACAAGGATATCGATTATATTTGAGACCGTACTCAAAAAACTAATATAAACGCTACCCAATAGACCTTTAACAGATCATGATTTGAAAAACTTTGGATTTAAATTTTTGAATCATTTTAGAAGTGTTTTTATGAGAAATAGTTTACCAAAGCACCCCTTAAAAACGGAATGCGGTATTGTGAATTTGGATGATTCCGACGGTGCTGGAACTCATTGGGTAGCTTACTACAAGAATAACAATTATAAGAAATACTTTGATAGTTTTGGAAATTTACCACCACCACAAGAAGTTGTGAAATAAAACCTCCNATAAAACCTCCCTTTGAACCTCCCTATGAACTATGAACAAAAACAGAAAAATAACGCATTCAATTGCGGTCATTTATGTTTAAAATTTTTATACAAATAAAAAATGAAGTATCTTAAAACTAAACTCTTTCATCTTTATGTAAAATGACCTCATGCAAGAGTGTTAATACCAAAAGGAAGAATAATAAAAATGAAATATCTGAAAAACTTAAACTTTAATTTTTTTTTTGTTTTATTTTATTTTATATTTTTTTTCAAATGTTCTTAATGTAAAATGACCCCATGCAAGAGTGTCAATACCATTAGGAAGAATATATCTCTTATCATCAAATCTACTTAAAATGATTTTTTGAATATCTTCAGTATAAATTGTGTGTAGCCTACTTTTAAATACATACATTTTATTAGAAATTGTTTGCATTTTATCATTCAAAAGACATTCTAGATAATCATTCATAGTTATTGATTTTAATGTTCCTTTTTTTACACCTTCAGCCTTTTTTACTTCATTGTTGCAATCATCATCATCAATTTTACAAGAGTACATTTTCGCTCGTAAACCAATAAATTCTTTCATCAATTTCCCATTACATTAATCTTTCATCATACCCAACACCTTTTTATTCCACTGAGGAAAATTAAAAACATTATCAATTGGACCATCGGACGCGTCATACCACAAATTAATATCATTTTGAATATCCTAATAAAAATCTTATGTTCTAATTGTGTATATAAACGAGTCAGTATCTATGTAGTTTAATTTGAGATTTTCTTTAAATTTAGGTAGCATATAATCATAATGACAATCATACATTTTCTATTTCGATAATTCTAAAACGGTACAACCTATATAAATGGGATTATTATAAACTGTTTTTAATCTTTTCATTTGAATTGCAACCATGTTTTTAGTAAATATTGATACACTATGAAAATTAGGTTTAGCACTTAGGGCGCGAGCACCTTTTTTTTTCCCATCACTTTCCCACTTAGTTAAAATTTTAACATCTACTCGTTTATTATCATTTTCTATTGCCTTTCCATAAACCACATTATTCCATAGTTTGAAAAATTGTTTTTCAAATTAATTT
>JXOS01001333.1:0-22270 GCA_001015075.1 Cirrula hians
GGCCGATTGCTCCCACTCTTGGAGAGATCATTAGAATTTTATGTTAAATTAAGTTAATATTATATACGGGAATTCAATTCTAGTGAGTTCGAACTGTCTTTAGGAGTTAAATAGTAAAAATTTTAACTTTGTGACATTTTTAATCTTGAACGAATAATTCGTTGGGAAATGATTATTTATTTGCATTACATGCTTTCCACAAGCCTGTAAGATACTACGTCTATTTCTGATGGCATAAATATAAAAAAAAAGGCTTGCTGTTCGATTACCTGGACTGCACAGGACTGTCTTGCGCCTTTTACCGACCAAAGTACAATTTCCAACAGAAATCCATGCAGAATTCTAAAATCAACTCTTTTTAAATTATTCATATCAGCAAAGGTCTTTATTATTTACATTAAGTTTTCATTGACTTTAAAAATTTATTTTCAAGAATACTGTGTTTTTGATCATCGGTTTGAAATACCCAGTACGAGTACGAGTAATCGGATACCTATTCAAATATATGCTGATATTAACAGCATTACCACAACATTCAATATAGAAACATCTGTCCATCCGTCATCAAAATCTACTTAATCTGGTACACAGACTAACCAAACTAGACACACATATGCAATGGAAAACATGTGAAAATTGTTCCGATCCGACCAATATTCCGGGTATCTCTTCTTAACCTATTTGTTTCAAAATAAGTGTTCTGCGTCAAATTAGCCAGAAATACGTATGCTGGTTCCTGTTATTTAAAATATTTTAGATAATCTGTAATTTAGATGATACTGGTATAACCTATTAATACGCCAAAAATGGGCGAGTTGCAAAAAAATAGAAATGCTTGCACTACTATATGTTCCAAATATAGTGTTTTATTCAAAATGAGGCACAAGAGTAAACATATCTTTATAAAATTTGGAATTGAGGAAAAATTAAATTGGGCAGGATTGAATAAAATTGCATTCAGATGTATGCCTCTACTACAATCTTCTAAGAATTTAGGGTCTTCCGTAAATACCAATATACGTCTAAGCAATTTTGCTATTCATTATTATATTATTATATTAGTGAAAATGGCCATAACTCCGGTTTCATTTTCAGTGGTTCCCAATACAACGATATCGTTTAAATAAAGGATTTATGCGAATGAACCCAAAATACCAAGAAAATTAAATATTTTTGTAGATGAGATAATATAGCGAATTAAAAAAGGTGTTAAAAATTAGTAGTTAAGATGAAGTTGAATGAAGAAGTTGAATGAAGAATGAACATGAGCAGAAAATATTGTCTAAAGTATGCTTAAATATGACTAGGCGTCGAGTATTATATTGTTATCCTTGGCGAATTGTTACATGTTTATTTGAGAATTTACTTATTATTCAAATATATATTTTATTTTACACATATTTTTTGACAATTATTTATTGTAATTATTGTATTCCATTTTTGATAATATTTATTAAATATTCATAAATAAATTTAATTTAAATACAATTTCTTGTGACCACTATTCCTAATTTAGACATGACAATTTAAAAATTTTCTCATTGTTACTAGACATCGTGCAATTTTGAATTAATGTCATAAACGGAAAATTAAATTTTCATTATTTCTTTACCCTCATAACCTACAAGCGTGCCTGACCAGACATTGCGAAAACTTGCAAAAGGGAAAGGAATGTTTAACCAAAAATTTAAATAAACTGCTGCACCTACACGACGCTTAGACAAGTACCAGCACATAAAGAATTGTGTAAAAAACGATTTAAATGAGTATTTGTATAAACAAAATTTGATTCAAGAATAAAATGACTTTGTAGAAATACAGCAAAATTTAAATACATGAAATATATACTTAGGGACATGAGCTGGCCTACTAAACGTTTCGTTTAAGTGCATTAGAATTAGAGATACTTATGCCTCTAGCATACCTCAATACCCCAATAATACACAGTTAAAAATTTTTGTAATAAATTCGAATACAAGCATTATTTTGCAATGGTTTCTAGTACAATTTATTTTACTACTTTTAAATCTGTTGCAAAGTTTTATAATATATTTTATACAACATATATATATATATAAATATTTTAGGGATTTGAAGGTATTCATGATTTGAGTTGTGTGACTATTGAATGAATATTATGCAAATTGGTATCAACTACGGGATAGCCTACTCTTGGTACAATACTCAATAACAATGAAACTTACACTCATGGTTTTTAGCTATTGTCAAAATGCTGCAATGCCACGGTGCTTGGCGGGATGACATTGAATATATTTCTTCTAAAAACCGGGTCTGGTAACACAAAATTTATTAATAAGAAGAAGCTGGTGTAGAAGGTAATAGTAAAATTTAGAAGTGGAATAACCAGTATGCAAGTAATCCACTAATAAAATTCCTTTCGCATCCCAAATAAACTGATAGTAACGACAGCTGGATACAGAAAAGGATACATTTTTGAGCCAATTAAATAGATTCAGCGCCATTTTTACCCTTTTTTTTTGCATAATGGTCTTTGTGAAAGCCCAAAGTCTCATCCATAGTGATAAATCGACCCACGAAATATATTGTATTCTTTCAAAAACGTTCTAACAGTTGCTGGCAAAGTCGGATTCGAATGCTGTTGTTCCATTTTTAGCGACTGCATCCCTCATTCTGCATACAGCTTTCTGCATTCCAATACACATCAGTCGAAAAATTTCCGACTCTCCTAAGACTTCTACAAAAAAATGTTTCAGTTATCGATTTCCTATACGGTATTATGTGTTAATAATCTTCAGTTAATAATTTTCAAGGCTTCTACGACCGTTTATCTCCAGTAAAACTAAGTAATTTGTCGATACTAAGTAATTTGTAAACAAGTGATCTAACATAACGAAAAAAAAAGTGACTTTTGCGCAAATCTCTATTTAAGAACCACAAAACTCATTGAGCAGTCTGGTATAAACAAAACTCATGCACCAAGGTCATGTTTATGAGTGCGATGAAATCAATCTAGAACCTCTGGTAGACCAAGTACTGAAAACGTATTCATCCACATCATATTATAATCTTCGTGCTTATGATCAATTTATAAGGTCCCACTTGTGAAAATGTCTAGAATCGATGCACAATTTCAGATACCTTACCTCCAAGTTCCCAGAATTGATAAACTATTAGTTTTTTTCTGAGCCTTGCTCAATAATGAGTTAATAAAATTTAATCTTTAAAATGAAGGAAGCACACTTTGATTGGGCTTCAATATGATGTGAAAGACTTTGACCACAGCTCAAAAAGACATATTTTTTTCTTTTATTTTGAAATATTTTAGTATCATTATGAATTTAAATTTAAGAACTAATTAGATAAAATAATTTATTGCGTTAAAAATTAAATTTTAAAATATATTTTGCAACAAGAAGACATTTGATAATTTAAATATGAATATTTGTTGAGTTTTTAGTACTCAGCTGTGACTGAGTTGTGCATCGTTCCTCTTTTTAGAATGAGATTTAACTCGTTTTTCTAGTTCACCTTTATCTTACCCACACTATTTTCAGAATTAGTCTNAAAAGGTGATATCTTACCCACACTATTTTCAGAATTAGTCTTAATGGGCAGTATTGGCAATATAGGGATAAGAGCCGTTGAAATTGATTTCCACTACCGATTTCTTAATTGAAACTGTAGCAATGCACAGAGAGTTGATAAGAATCTTTAAGTGAAAGCTTGACTATCATTATCTGAAAAAATTAACCGTTGACAATTCTCCGAAAAAGTATTATGCGGTAGTTCTGATTCTGTGCTAATTTTTTTTTTGCGGTTCAAACAAAGCCAGTATTATTCAGTTAGGTTTGTGCACAAGTTCTAGTATACGAAGACAGATCTANGTTTGCGGTTCAAACGAAGCCAGTATTATTCAGTTAGGTTTCTGCACAAGTTCTAGTATACGAAGACAGATCTAAGTATTAGATTTTAATTTTTTTTTTTTTTTTAATAGATGTAATTTTGACATAAAAATATTTTTATTATTTATATACGAATACATTCACTTAAATAAAGCTCATTTATGAGTTATGTGCCAAGCAATTTTTCTTATACAATGTAATGTTTCTGGCCGCGATAGCTATGATAACAATGTGACATTGGAGCATTAAGCTTATTGCACAATGTGCATTCTTTATACTTAATAGTCGGTTGGTGTTGTATTCATTTCGAGCACTGCAGTGGCCGTTGCTTCGCAGACCAAATTTTCTTGTAATGGTGTAGTGCAGAGATAAGCCAAGTCTGTTGAACAACTACAGTAAAACGCTGTTATGCACAGCAGCCGAAAGTTCATGAATATAATTGTGAGAAATCATGCGGAAAAAGCAATAAAAAAAGCACACCTCAAGTAATCGAAAATATCAAACTTAAATTTATGCTACAGGTAGTTGTGAGTGCCACACTTAGTTAAAATTGAATTAATTACAATACTTTTAGAAATCAAATACTTCATTCACTGCCTTATTTCTTTGTCTAGTAATACAATTTTGAAGAAAAATATTGAAAACAGAAATTCAGGAGATTCAGTAAATCCTGTTGGGCACATAGGTAAACTGCAAGACTCTGATCCGCGCTCGCACATTTTTACAAACAACATTGATGATAATCAGTTTATATAATTGGGATTAGATGAAATGTATGATTGCGTGTGCTGTTTGCATGAGTGCAGGAGAAACGTAGAGCAGAGTGATGAAAATTAAATAAAATATTGCCGTAAAACCATATTTCAGTAACTTCCGATTACAAAATAGCTATTGTACTCATTTAAGTGAAATGAGGTGGGAGGTATACGAAATTATGCAAAGATGCATGGAAATACCAACCGTTTATTTTAGTTTCGATGATATCGGGAGTAGAAATTTCAACCAAGGTACTCGAAGTCATTGACCGATTTTTCGAAAATTGAATAATATTTTGCATTGACCCAAAAATCATTCCATGCCAAATTTTAGTCGTTTGCTATAAAATTATTAGCTTTCATGCCAGTTTTCGTAATATCAGGAGTAAACCTTCTATGAGAGCTTTCCGAGTTTATGGACCTATTTGGTACGTTCTTAAATTTGATCTGGCTCCTTGAAAAATATGTTCAGCAACCGCCAGAATATGTTTCCAACACACACATTTTTAGTGTATTATAGATTGAATGTAGATTGTTCAAAAAAGAAATTGTTTAAAGTATAGAAAAACATTTAGATACAAAAAAATTGTGAAAAAAACCCTAAACTTTAAAATAAAATAGATCCTTTATATTGAATTGGCAAATCCTTTATTATCGAAAAAAACCCGTTACATTTGGAAAATTCTCAAGAACATTCCTTATTATACAAGTCACCAACAAAATTTGTAAAACATATATTAGTTTCCGTAATACGTTTGTAACACCCAAAACGAGTGATCGGAGACCCTTCCAATTAAATACCAATTTTAGCAGCATCACAACAGAATTCGATATACTGATGGCCGTCCGTTGTTCGGCCGTCCGTCCTCAAAATGGACATGGTTCTATGAAAATAAAAGATATCTCTAAAACACAAACTTGGTCCGAAAAGAGGGTTCTAAGTAAACAAGTTTAGAAAAATTTATCAATTTCGACGGAACTTAATTATTGAGTGGACGAAAATACAATCAATGTTTGTAACAAAAATTGGCTGGTTTGGTTGCAAATCTGAGGGCCTACTGAACACCTTTGAATTCCAAGAATAGTATGAAATTCAACTTGTGACTTCTCGTTACTTAACAATTTGGAAGCGACATCGATCTTACTGTCGCCCAAAGTCGAGTATAACTTTCGTTTTTGTTTAAATTATTTACGCTTGTAATGCTCTCAAGTTTTTTCTTCTTCTTATTGGTCCTAAAACAATTAATTTTATGAGATTTTTATCACATAATTGTTCTTATTTTACTGCTGTCCCAAATGAAAAGAGTGTGGACCGAATACTTTGAACACGATTATTGCCCAACTTGTGAATATGGCAGTTCAAAAAACTTTTTGCCGTATCCCGCTGGTTCACATTCATTTTAATATAACTTCTTTCTGGCTATGGTTCATATGCTTAAACCTTTTAAACCTAAAATCTTAAATGTTTTGATTAAAATAATTATTGACCATATGTTACACTACAAGCGCGCTTTCAGACTGTTGATATTTCGTTTTCAAGGATGATGTTAGGAAAAGCCTTATCTGATTTACTAAAAAAAAAATTAAATAAAAATAATAATATTAATAATTAATAAATTTCAATTCAAATTTCAAATGTTTTTTTTTAATTTCAATTAATCTCGCATTATCGAATTAGTGATTTTTCATAAATCAATACTTTGAATATTTTTTGTAATTACAAAAATTAAATTATATAATTAATTTTTTATCCTTCTTTATTTTGTAGGTAATAATCAACATTACAACTTCTAAAACTTTTTAACTACATGTGAGTATTTATTATTCTGAACTGCTTCCCAACTGAGATAAACTTTAGAACACTATAGAAAAATCTTTAAATTTATGCAATGTTTTCAAAAAATTAATAAAAAATTATACCAAAAAAAACTTTAATGTTAACTCAGGTTTTTAAATGTTTATGAAAAATTATTTAAAGTAAAAATTAACATTCTATTACACTTAAGTCAATATTACTTTGATAGTTACAAGGTAAAATTTATGCATACTTTTTAAATGTACTTTGTAGTAACAACAAAACTAAACCGTTTTCATGAAGGCGTATATAAAAGTAAACAAAGTTGCTTGTAGTAAACGACTTGTCAACTAAAATAAAAGGCTGCGCAACATTTCTACATGTTGCTAGACATTTTGTTGCTGAACAGTTGTCACAGCATTTCATATGGAGCTCGAACATGTTGGAATGGAAAAACTGCAACACAAATGTCAAAACAAAGATATAGACTACCTCCCCAATGACTCCAAAAAACCTTTCTACTTTAAAATAATAATATTATCAAGAATAAAATGAAAGAATAAAAAGGTATTGTATAAGAAATAAATAGAGGCAGAATACAAAAACAATCAGCAACATGCGCATAATACCGTATACAGCGCTAGAGAACAAGTTCTTCAACAGCAGACACCTAACAGTTAGTCAGCATGCTAGACAACAACACACCGATCAGTTGCAACAAGACGACGCGCGTGTATGGTTTCAAAAGCTCGGCCATAAGCGGAAAAATGTTACGCGCAACCACTTGGCGGGCGATTTTTACTTCACGGTTATATTAAGCAGTTTTTTGTTTTTGATAGCCGCAAATTTCTAGCATAAATCGAAAGGCGCGAAATGACACGAAAAAACGAACGAAATGGTTAATTCAATTGAAACAAAGTATTCAAATGCAAAGTGCACAAATGGCATAAGTCATTTAATCAGTATATTTGTTGATTTATTGTTGGTGTAATTGTATTGTAAATTATGCTGATTGATCAAATAAAAACGTCATGTAATCGACTACTCAAACGGAACAGTTAACGTGCAGCCGAATAATAAAAACGCCTTATAAAAAGAAACGCAAATCAAAATCCAATTAAAAATAAAAACAGAAAAAAAAACCAAACAAAAAATATAAAAATTGTTTTAGAAAATGTGAGACAAACCGCTTTTCACCGTGAAGTGTCGTTTGAATTTTTCCTGTTGTTTATTCAGTTTTTGTTATTATTTTTAAAGCCAAATGCACTGCAAGATTTATCTATCGTTTGCATTTTGTTTGATTAATCAATTGTACGTTGATTAGTGCCAGATTTGTGCTATTGATTGCTTGATTGATCCATTTTTTCAAAGTTTTCATTTTTTTTTTATGTGTAAATACAAATAAGAAAGAAGCACGTTATTGCACACTGGCTACTTGTCATTGCGTTTTTATAGGTTCCAATGATCGTGCCACTGAAGCGCCGCTAATGCGTACGCATGCGCATTGAATTGGTTATTGTTGAACACCATTAATTGCATTTATCATGCTGGAGTTTGTTTAGTTACTCTGCGCTTAGATTTAAAAATTTAAAACATTTAAATTGCAAGTGTTTTGTGTTCAATGAAAAAGTGTCTAAAAATGTGTTTCTCCTGAGTAAATTGAAAATGCTGCTTGTAGTTATAGGCAAACAAAACACATTGAATAATTAAAGAGTTTATAAAATTGTTTAAAAATACTCTGAAACTTTTAAATTATAAGCGAGCTTTTAAAGTAATACAAGAAAATTACAATTAATTCTTAACGAAAGTGTGCAACTAATGAATAAATCATTAATATGTTCAAAGACAATTGCAAATGTTGAACGTTTGCTATATAATTTTTTTTCAAGAAAATAAATTACGCATATCTTATTGAGCAAAGAATAATGGTAGTAAAAAAAATGTAGTTTCATTTCATTCATTAATTTAGTAATAAAATGTGTATGAAAATAAATTAAAAAAAAAAAAAAATATTGAAAATAATTAATTAATTAAATTGGTAATAGAGTAATTGAAGTTAAGATAATTAATTTGAAAACAGTGCATAATTAAATGGAAAATGTATTTTTATAATAGGCATAAGATGCTAGAAAAATATATATAAATTAATATTAAAGAAATTACTGATCGATACGAATAAATATTTTCAACGAAGACATATCACAAATATTAATCATATAAATAATTAAAATAAATAGATAATAAAAATTAATATAATAGAAACAAAATATAATAAAAATTAAAAAAATTAAATAGACAAAAATTTTAAGCTTACTGTAAACCTCGTAAATATGAAACTTCTTCAGTCAGTTATTTTTACCATTAATTTATTATATATGTTTGAATATTTAAATTTAAAATTATTGTCCCGAGAACCGAATTCAAATGAATTAATTGTTCGTTTTAATACTAATGGATTTAAACGTTGATTATACATTGAAATGGGGATTGGAAAATATAAAAATTAAAATAAAAGCAAAAAACAAAAATATATAATAACATGTAAAATTTGAATAGGTTTGCTATGATATCTAATGTTAAATTAGGCTGCCGTCCCCTCAATTTTGATGTAGCTTTTTTCCTCCCAGCAGTAAATTAAATTATAAATTGACTTAATTTAGAGTTAAAAAAAAAGTTTGGATTGATAATGTTGAAACATGGATAAATAAATAAGAAAAAGAACGGCAGACGTACGTTGAATGGCTACCTACCATATCATCAGTAGGCTTTAGCTCTTGCAGTAGTTTTACCCATCAGTTACAGACTGAGAGTATTGTGGGTTTGTGAAAGTATGTAATGTATAGAAATAATCATTTCCGACAATATGTTTCTTGGAGACATACACATTGAATCAAAAAATAAGACTAAATACCAACTTCCGTCTATCCGACTCCTTGTGAGCACGATAGCTTGTGTAATTTTTGAGCAAGAGTAATGAAATTCTGTTTAGGAACATATTTTGGAAAAGATTAGGTCAAGTTCGTGAACGTACAAAATCGGTCCATAACTTCAAGTACCTCCCAAAGAATGGTTACTGCGGATTACACGGAAATTAGCCTGAAAGCCAAATTTTTTATCACATTGTACTGAAATATTTGGGCCATTGCCATAACATTTTTTAATATGAGTAAAATCAGTCTTAAACTTCCTTTGATACAAACTTCCTTTGATACTGGCTGAAAGAATAATGGGTAATATGTAGTTGGTCTTGACCGACTATTACATCGATCTTCAAAAATTAAATATTATTTTTATTATAAAATAATAAGTAATAAATATTATTTTAAAATAACGAATTAAAAAAATGTAATCAACTACTAAAATCAAGAGCACAAATCATAGAAATTTTCATTTCATATTGCAGAATTTAAAAATTAAAAAGAAAACAAAGGTTTTTATAATTGTTTAATTAAATGAAGCTTAAAAATCCGAAAAGGAAAGAATTTAAACAATATTAATAAGCATTGTTATGAATTTACAATTATGAATTAAAACTAGTTTATTAATTGATTATAAATATGAAAATAATAAATTAAAATAGTAGAATCATTGCATTATTCATTTCAAATAAATGCAGTTATAAAGTAGTAAGTAAATATAAGTATACACAAGGATAAAAATAGTATTAATAAGTAGTATTAATTTAAAAAAACGTATTAAACCTATTTTTTTAATTGAATAAAACTAAAAAATTTAAACTATTTTACTAATTGAATATATATAGTACTATAAAAATTTTGTAATAAATAATAAACATAAACAAAAGTTAAATTAAAAAATTTTCAATATTTAAAAAAAAATCTATTTAAAATAATCTCAATTTAAATAAATTTCGTTCCGAAAGTATGGTAATAATATAAATCGACTGTAAAAATTTCATAATCACAGTCTAACTATATTCGCCGGCAATCAAATTTGAAATGTTGAATTAATTTGAGCCAAAAAGTTTTAACATAAGTGATCGGGAATCTATTTCACCATTGTATAGACATGTCCGTGCGTCTGTCCGTAACCAATACCGAGATAGAATAGCTTGATCTATATTTACAAAATTTGGCACACAATCAGTTATTAAATTAAAATTTTCGTTATTACCTTCATACAAATATGCATCATAATGGGCATGTTGGGATTAAAATCAGAGGTACCTTCAATACAGAATACAGACGGTTTAATGCAAACAATGCCGAAATCATCAATAAAATTCAACGATATTGAGTGAAGATTAATATGGTCAATGTGTTAACGTATGTATTTGATTAAATGAAAATCGGTGGAACCTCCAGCATACCAATATGGCCCGAAAATCGGGTTTTCAGCAGAAAAAGCTACAAAGATTAATCACATTCAAACAATTTCAATAAACATGTTTTTATAAGATTTATCCTTGAGTCTTCTTAAAATGGGTTTAATTTGTAAAAATCTGATGTAAATCCAAAATGTCACAAAATAAAAATTTGTGTTTATTAGAATAAAATACTTTTGATTTTTTGGATTTCAAACTGAACCATTTCTATGGCCTTAATAGTGTGCAAGTCGCGTGTAAGACGCTGTTGGCCAAAGCCGAGTGAGCTTTCAGTATTGTATTACTAAAGACGAAAAAATTCGAATTTTTTAATTGCAATCCTATACTAGGTGCAATCATGGTACCTCTGAATTGAAATCAATTTTTCTAATTTTTCCAAGACCGCGGGTAATTATTTGATATGCTACATAAAATCGGTTTTGTGGTAAGAAGATGGGTTTTGTGAAAGTATTAATTTATAGTAAAAAAAAAAAAATTATTCCTGGGGATATAGATCTTATGAGCTGGGTTAAAAAAGGGATATTTTGAACAAATTTATGTAATTTAGTTTTTTCCGATATATTTGTAATAATCATTACTCATTTCCGTCTTGAACTTGTATAAAGGTAGCTTTTAGTTCACTTTTAAAAACTTGGCCGCTTTCGTGTACCTTCCGCAACTTAAAACGTGAGGGTGTTCTGTTTTGCGAATACAAATTTAGTTTCTATGACTAAATGCAGGGGGAGTTTTGGCATAATACATTCGAATTCGAATTTATTCTTTCCATGAGACTCCATTTAGTTGAACCATTGGAAAAGTGATCTCCTAAACAGAGGCAGAATATGCTTTTCTTCTCTTTTCCTTTGGTTTAGGAACATTGACACCTTCACTTGTTACATTTACATGAACATATACAATTTTCATTATTTTCGGTTTTTCTTTTTTTTAAACGTATAGAGAGCTGCTTATGTTGTGCTCATAGATTATACCTTAAAAGATCAATCAAAATTTGATTGGCATTGTTGGTAACCTTATACTTGTTTACCTTTCTTTATTGCGGTTTTTTGTAAATTTCGTTTCTTCTGTTGTTGCACAACCAAACTGTGGCAACAATTTGTTTTAGTTTTGTTATTTGGTTTGCTGTTGTCAGTTATGATTTGTGTACGCTTAAGGACCACCCATTAAAGCCTTTGAGGAACTACATAATTATAGTATTTCTTACAATTGCACTATTTGTTGTTGGTATTGATGCTGCTGTGTTTCTAGAGCCGCTGCGTTATTTGCATCAATCTGTTTTGGCTTTATGTTATTAAATTATTATTTTGGTTATTTGGGTTGTTTGAAAATTGCTAAATTTCCCCTTGCAGGAAAAAGCAATTTTTTAAATGCAAAGCTATACTTGTTGCCTTTGCTTTGTAAACATCTGTAAACATTTGGACGCACTCGTCTTCCATTACTTTTTATTTCTTACATATATTCTTAATGTTTATTTAACCTTATTTTGGGATAATATTAGTAAAGTAATGTTTATACCTAAAATTGTAAAAAATTGTGGTGTAAGATACAGCATGCATAGAAAATGTTGTATCAGAATGAAACTCTTATATGAAAAACTTTTTTATAGAAGCATAAAGCATGTAACAGAAAAATAATAGAAAATGTAATACCATTATAAAGTCGTTTATTATCGAATGTTAGATATTTGTGAAACGTATTTCATCTTTTGTTTCGGCAATTTTTGCTATTTTACTGAATGTATTCTATATATGTAATATATGAAAATAACCAGTTTCGGGACAGCTTGTAGTCAGTGCGAACCCGAACATTTTAATATTTAAACCGACATAAAAATGGCACATCGTGTGAATCCAATACTTAAAACTTATAAGACACTAGCGAAGCCGGTGAACTTTGCATCGCCGTAATATAACACTTACGCTAAACTAGCTAAAACTCTTTTTGAAAATAAACGGATTTTCAAGTTTGGTCCCACAGATTTCTAATGAGTGTCCTTGTGATTTATTAGCTGTCGTCTCAGAAGTCAATTAAAAGGGGAGCTGTATAAATTGAAATTGGAATGGAAAGCCAGGTGGAAAGATTGGAGTTCGTGGAGTAAGCACTTCCTTTCTTTTAAGTTAGTTCATATTCCCATCTTGAATTACATTTTCATAAGTTCAGCATGGACAACCACATCATTGCAAAATTTTTGAGGATTAAAGTTTCGCAATATCATTATTATAGATCTTATATTCAGTTGTATATTATGCAGTAGACTTCCTAACAAATGAAAAGAGTTCAAATATTCTGTCGTATTATTGGGTAATGTAAACTATTTAAACTATATTCTTCACTAATTGCATTTCCCATTCTCTACCAATCTTGATGTTTATAGCAATGGCTTTGAACTCGCAAAATTTAAACGTTAATAATGTCAATCCAGTCGATGCATCATCAGGAATTTTGCAATTCGCAAGGGTGATTCGATCAGTAATTTTATCGGGATTCCAGCAGATGCTTCGTTTTGGAATCTCCAATGTTCTTGCTCAATTTTCTCACGTTTTTCCAGAATTTTTCGAATTTTCTGTTTTTCTTTTCGAAAAGAAATTCCGTAACAATTGCACTCGAAGTTCCAAGCATAAATCTCGATTTCCAAATAACGTAAATATCTTCTTGTGGTATTACGAACGATTGAAAGAANGTTTTCGCAAAGTTTTCTTACGTAAATATCTTCTTGTGGTATTACGAACGATTGAAAGAAAATCCCGAAATAAATTGGTCCAGCTGATATCTATTGACCAATTGCTACACGTCTTCACATCGATTATATATATATATCGATATTTTCAAGGCCATCTCGACGCGATTGGTTGGTTACGGGGCATCCTCATTGCAGGAGGAACACTTAGACCAGTTAATAGGTCCCTTGTGTAGCCCTTGCTGGTGAGTGCATCCATCAACCGTGATTTGCATAGAACTGGGCACTTTCGTCCCATCTGATGACCTTCGTGATTTGGACTAGTCTGTTTATACTTATATATTCCAGTTTAGCCAATTCCTCGAAAAATGGTCTGTCCAGTAGTTTCTGTCTGCTTCTTGCCTTGACACGATAGTGTGATTCACGCCCTGTCGCCCACAATTGGAATAGTTAAGAGGATACTGTCGTTGACTTTGTTCCTCCTACCGTGATCGCACTTAGTGCGTTGTCCATGGTCGCTAAATACAGCACTGGCCAAAGGCTGCAGCCTGGCCTCACGAGCCCAGGACACTGATAGAGAATGTGATGTATGTGGTGTCGAAATTATCGGCTTTCCCATCACAAAGTGGATGGATGTCAAGCTATAAATATTTTGTTGTTGATTATGTTAAACTATTACATACATGTTGTTATTTATATAAATATCTTCATTTACAAACATATTATTATGTATAATCTATATTCCCAACATTTATTTTTTTGTATTAGTTCTTATTTTTTCATAATTATTATTTTGAGCAAAATTCTTCCTTGTTCATTAAAGACTCAGATCTTTTTCGAATAAACACGTAAATGGCATTGTATCGTTTTAGGGTTGATTTTACAGATTACAATCTTTTGCTAATTTTATAAAAGAATACTAAAAGCATTTGAATGTAAATTTTAATTTAAGTTGACTACTTTAAAGACAGCTAATGCTGGTTTTATAAATGTGTTCGTTGTTACGGAATTGTACTATTTGTGTTCCAAAACATATTTTACCAATTATTATTTTTATAATTACTGTATTACTATTTTTTTTTCCAAACAAAACTTTTATTTGCTTCAAGTGCTATTTGTTCATCATTCATTTAAGCATTTATTACCAAGCTTTCTAAAAGATTATTTAGCAGCACTTAAACTTATGAGTTCAGTTTGTTTAATAGAAACAAGAACCCATTGTTCTGTGTATGCGCTCTCCAGAATCAACATTCTTGTGTCAGCTTCTTTTCTCTCAACACAAATAAAGGTGTAAATGACTTACTGTTTACAAACAGATAATAGATTAGCTGATAAGAATTTATAACGGCAGCATAACGAAGGAGATTATAGTTGCATATTACACGAATATTTTTAAGATAAAATTGCCAGCTATGAATCTTACAACAAATTTTAAATCTTTTAATTTTTCTGTGCTTAGCCATTTCTCATTTATGCTGCACGAAAAAGTAATCAAAGAATTTTCAGGTATGAAGATAAGAGAGGAATTTCATTGGGTCTAAACATAGCTAGTGTCTAAACTTAAACTACACTTTATATATAAATGTGCATTATGTTAGGATCAAATTTAAATTTCATGTTTGTTTTAGTCAAATTTTGTGTTATAAACTAAGAAATGTGAATATTTCACATACAAAAAAATAATTTATATTGACCAAACAATATTGTTTTTCAAGATAATCCTTATAATCCTAAACGGCAACTGATTTGAAATTATTATATAAATGCATCGCTCGCTTTTTAAATCAAAGTACACTTTTTGAGCAATATAGTGCTTTAACTCGATTATAGTATACTTCGAGCATATATATTATAAACTACAATTGAAATCGTTAAAGGCAGGTTCTAATTTGACTATAACTACGGGGCTATATTTGCAAAGCAATTAGTATTAAGTATTTGTTTAAATGAAAATGCTGGTAAAGAATTATTTTATTAACTACAAACTACAACAAATGTTGTTAAAACTAGATAAAAGTAATAGTCGGTTAACGGACAACATAATACTCATCATTTGGTCTCCGTTAAGTTTTTACGTCATTTTTAATTGGAAAATCATAAAACAATTGCTTTTTTTATTCAAATTTCATATTTCAAAAGCTATACTATATATGCTATATTCTATATATATATATATATATATATATATAAGATACTTCTATGTTATACTTACCAGCAAAAAACAAATATATATGAGTATCCAGCAGAAAGAAAAATTAAAAAATATAATTAAATATGTTTCTTTTGGTTCACACTTCCCGGAAATATGACATACTACTTCATATTTTCAATAGGAATTGTGGAACTATATTTGTTAATTTAAAAATGAGATCTATTATCGAACAGAATATTCGAAGTCTTTTTTTTTTTAATAAATAAGAACAACATATGGTTTTGGGCGAAATGCCCATAAAATGGAAACAAAAATTATTGAGCTTTCTCCGTTTGGCTTTGATAACGAGGTCCTAAGTAGTTAGATCCGTGTAATGCACGTAATTAGCCAACTAATTTCTACTGTAGTACATTACCGGGACCTTAAGCTTGAAAATCTTTGGAATTTGCCTTAAAGTAAATAACATTAGTTTGTATGCGTATTTTAAGTTTTATCTAATATTTCCGGGAGGTCCGGACTCAGGTTTAGAAAGAAAAAAATTTTTTGATCATGGTCTTAAAGTTGAATTGATAACATGTAGTTTTGAGGAAGCTCTAGAATAGGGTACAACGAAAGTAGTTCAAAAATCTATAAGCTTTAAATGTAGAAGAAGGAAGATTTGAATTAAAGTTAACTCGTTTATAAATCAATAATTCCAACTAACGAAACAAGAAAAATTTGGACTGATGGGTATTTTGTTATTGTATTTTACCAAGTATTACATCGATGAATATTTTTTCTGGTGTAATGGAAGTACTGCTAATTTTCAACCGCAGACGAGTTTAGAATAAATGCAGGTGCGGAATAGATTCAGACATCTTTGCCGATCGATCTTCCCATTAATATCTGAATGCATAAGAAATTATTACTATCTGACTTTTAACTTATCTTGCTATTAATATTAGCACAGACTTCCTCAATGGCTTTCGGCCAGAATGCCAGCAAAAGGCCAGCATCTGATTTGGTTAAAGGTCATCACTCGTGCGTGCACTCAGTTTTTCCTTCTATGTGCTTAAATTTTCCGCAAAATTCCAATTATCAAAGATAATTATGTTTCTTTCTAAATAAATTAATTAATTTATGGAAAACGCCAACATTTTGATTTGAAGCGTGCCATGCGCGCAAAGGCGGTAATCCAATTAACTTAAAAGTCTGCCTGACCCAATTAAGACAATCAAAGTAACAAAAACCATGGAATAACTCAAAAAGAGCACAACAAAAAATAAAATTAAATGATTCAAAATATAATACACAAAAGCCGGCGCCTAGTTTTCTATTGCGAAGAAAAATTAAATGAGCCAAACAAAAGTATATGTTTAATAAAAATAAAAAAGATAAATTGTGCTGAGCGTCTGCCTTCCAGAAATCACAAAATAAATAAATGACTAAACATGTCTTGTCTTCTTTTTTATTCCATTTAATTTTTTTTTTAACAAACTTTTATCTTCGTTTTGCTGAAGATCAAAGATCATTGTATTTTGTAGAAGCAATTGAGGGAGAGTGAACAAAGCAAAAGAGTGCTTCATACAAAACACAGTAAAATTTCCTTTCAAAATCTATTGTTCGAAAATGACAAAATTTGCGCCTTGAAGAGAGAGGGCAAAAAAAAAAATAAATGAATAAAACATAATACCAGGCTGTTTGGCTACTCGCTCTATTGTTTATTTATTTATTTATTTTTTTTTTTTTTCATTTTAGTTTTGAAGCTTTTGCAATTTGTGGTAAAAGAAGAAATAAATCTTAATTGTAGCTTAATTTTGAATTTGTTTACAGATACAAAATTGTATTATATACTTGTTCATGAATAAATAAAGGCTAGTTACTTTACGCACCACATAAACAAATAACTTCAAAGGCATTCCGGCAAACATTTTTTTCTAATTAATGGCGCTATTAGCTATGAGTAAAGGGAAATAACAAAAATGTCTTACACATGTCTCCAATGAAATGGAGAAGGTTAAAGTTCCCTTATATCATATGTAAACTCTATATACTATAGTATACATAAGTCATAATCTGGGGTTTTGATAGATGTGTGAAAAGTATGAAATGTATAGAAATTACCGACCTACCGATGATTCGAAAAGAAATGGTAATTGAATTCCGACATCTGTAGTAACTTTTGCACTAGAATGATGAAATACTGGTCATATGCTTTAAACAGTTCGAAAAACTGCATGAATATGCGTCACTCCTTGATAACTTTAGTTCGTTTCCATAGGACTTACAATCTTGAATTCGGTGGAATATGATTAGAAGCCAGTGTCTGATGATATCAGTAGTGTCTACTTTTTATATAACATTCATTGAGATAGGGTTCTGGACTTTGCACGATAATAGTACTTAAATGCGCGTACCCCATATGGGATTTACCCTATCAAATTAAGGTATAATAACATGGAATATTAAAATTTTTAATATCTGTGGCTACTTCTCAATGAATTGCGCTCAATCTCAGTTTCATGGCATTCTTGACATTCATTTGGATAGTCCTCATAGACGTTTTAACAGCAGAAAAGATTATTATACTCTTCACTGAAGCGTTAATTTGGTTTACAAAATTGCGTCTCAATAAAGGAATATTACAAATCGCATTAATACATACATTCATGGTACGCTTCATCTCAAAAATCGATTTGACTATGTTCCTCTGTTTTAATGCGAAAGTCACTCTGTATTCAAGATGGCATGATGAAACTTGCCATGGATCCTTTTTTATTCCCATTTGTGAAAATTAACAAAATAGGCTGACTTTTCGACATAGCTTAAGACTAAGCAATTAGAACGAAGTGATAATATGAAAATAAAAACTTTGAACCTTAGAAGATTCTGCATCAATATTATTTATAATTTTGATTAAAAAAAAATTATAATAATATCTAAAACTTTTTTTCTTTTTGAATATCAGCTTATATGCAAAAAAAAAAAAAAAAATTTGATTTTTCGTGCATCGAAGCAGATAGGCTGGATACTAGGCACACAAAGGGTACTATTTATATTTCGGGAATTCGCAACACTAATTAAAATAACTAAATAGCTCCATAATAATTTTTGACCACAAAAGAGGCCACAAAATTTGGAAGAAAGGCGCTATTTTTTTTTTTTTATATTGGGTAAAGAAAATTAATTGGGCAAAAAAATGCAATTACTCAGAGAGGTTGGATGATTTATCACAACATTCGACATGGTTACCTAATCATAGCGTAAACGAAGTTGAATTTGCACTGCATCTTAAAATACTTTTTCTATGAAATACGAGAAATATACTCAAACATTTTTTATTGACGTTTGGCACAAAGGCATACGTACGTCGTATGCTTTGTCATAAAGAAATATCAACAATACATGTCCGAAATCGCTGGAACCTATGCACCTTGGTTATTTCAAATTTAGATAATATGATTGGTTTTTTTAAGACAACTCAAATATCGAAATAGTTGCAGAATTTCAAGCGCATCCAAAGGACTTGCACATCTGAATTAACAACAAGATCGATGTAATAGTCTGTCAAGACCGACTACAGAATATCCATCAGTCATTCATTCAACCGGCAATAACGATTCTATGATAGGAAGGTAAGGACCGATTTCGCTCATATTGTAAAATGTTTTGACAATGGCGCAAATATGGTTCCATACAAAATTTCAGTTTTTAAGTTTATTTCCGTGAAATCGACAGTAAACGTTCTATAGCCGGTACTCGAAATTGTTCACCGATTTTGCTGAAAAATATTAAATTATTTAAAACAATTCTGTACCGATGTTTAAAACAAACGCCTAGCTATTTTACTGATTTCCGTGAAATAGTGAGTAAGCGTTCAATTGGAGTTGCTCGAACTTGTTGGCATGTTCTAATCAAATGTTACAATGTCCAAATTTTCCAAAATTTTAGTAGAATGCAATAAAACGCTTGACTATTTTACTGATCGGGAAATTGGGAGTAAACGTTTTATGGGAGGAACAGGAAATTCTTGAGCGATTCTAAACAAATTTTGCAATTCCATGGTAATGACTCACATATGGTTCTACACCAAATTTCATTAGAACGCAATGATAAGATGATAAGATTGGCTATTTTACTGATTTCCCTAAAATCGGTATCTGAAGGGATGGACCGCTTTTGCCCTTTCACAAACGTGACTTGTCCATAATTAGGGGCACCTCCCTTACTCTCGATTTAACGCAAATTAGCATAAAACCGAGGTTTTTCATCGCATGCTACTGAAAATAAAATACAATCAATTTGACTGAATAAAACCCATTTTTTTGAATAATTCTACCTAGCCGAGGTTTTACGTTTTTGAGAGGCATTGTTGCAAAATTGTGATAATTGTATAAAATGAATGAATGAAAGATATTATATAATCGTTTTTGACGAACAATTACATCTTAATGGTTTAGTAGTATCCTTATTCAAACACATTTTATAAATAATACATTTTGATGCATACAAATTGTGTGGATCATTCCTAATTCCACATTCTGTGCTCGGATTGCTTGTAATCTTTTAATCTTCTAACTTACAACTGGAATTTTAAGTCACAATTATAAACCAGCATATTGCCGTAAGCTTCCAATATAATATTAATAGTTCAATTGAGTAAAAAAAAAAAAAAGATAAACTTAAGAAAGCTATTAAAGAGTTTAAATAAAATGCACAAGAAATTTAATTGACAATTATGCGCATGTCGCTGCGCCACACATTTTGTATTTAAGCCAACAGACGAGTGAAAAAACAAATAGCCTGAAGTTGGTGCCATGACAGGAAAAGATAGAATTTTCATGCAGTACTATTAAATTGTCGATGGATAATAGCAACTAGTCGTTAGTTGGCCTCTGCAAGTATTAAAGTCGCTCAAACACAGCAATTTCAAATGCACATCATCATGATAATTATCAATGTGATGATAATATGGCAGCTGAACTGATGCCATTGTTATTGCCATTGCAGAAATTCACTTGCGAAACTCCTTAATGGTATGCTTGTTAAAACAAATATTAATAACTGCATAGCTACAATGCCATCCACGGAGTAACCAATAATCAGTGTAATTGAGATTTAATCAATTTCAATCAAATGCTCAATTATGTTGATTGCGAATGTTATAATAACAAAGTTAATTGTATTTACTTATTAATATGTTCATATAAAACTTTAAATGTTCGGGGGTAATTTGGAGCAACGAACAACACACTTCTAACAGACTCTCACGTGTGCTTCAGAGTGTGCCAACCACCTTAAGCTCGCAACTAGAGTTGTGATGAGCAATTCTATCAGTGAAGTTTATAAATGCGATAGTTGTTCCAGTAAAATGCTAGAACAGTATTACTCTAAGTGATAAGGCCTGCTCGGCTATATATAATTGAAGACACAATTTTTGCTGAACGAAATAATTTACTTCTTATTAAATCAATTTTTACTACTGGAGGTACCTCTGATATTGGGCTAATAATGGTAATATACACGTTGATTATATTGATGATCTTATGATAATTACAATCCTTAGAGTTTGAGTGATATCTCGAGCTAAATTTTCCCAAACCGCTCTTTCCGGACCTCATAGGTGTAATGGAGGTACCTCCAATTTTTATGTATTCATGCATTTTTTGTAAAATTTAATTGATGATTGTGGCTAATTTTGCTAAAGACCCTGCCATTGACATTATACCACAAATTCCGTTGATATTGGTTTTGTAGTCAGTTACGGAAATTCAATTTTCCATTAAATTTAATTAGTATTTTACTGAATATAACATTAAATTATTTGATATTAGAATTCTTAATAAAACGGTAAAAAAAAATCCATCCAAGCATGGACTGTTGGCTATTAGGAAGCCAGTGGTGATCGACTATTACTTCTATCGTGGATATATATGTCGTCCGTTCGGCCGACCGTCAACACATTCTAGAGAAAACGCGTTGGCTAGACTAACTAAGTTTGGCACGCATAGTCTATAGAAAAGTTGTATATCTAAGTTCGAACTTCGACCCTATACAACCAATATTACGGGTACCTCCAGTACACTAGTTTATTCTAAATTGGGGCCTTAGGAGTACTGCAGCCTTAAGAGTTGATAGTTTGCAATGAAATTTATATCTGAAATTTCGTAAATAGATATGTTCTAAAAATAAACCCAATCAAGTCTATTTTGAAATTGAAAATCGTAGGCACCTCCAGTACACCGCACATCCAAAAGGAGCGTGATAGGCAAACTTTGTCTGAAAAACTCAATTCAATGAAATTTTATTATCGAGTAATGATATTTTTTGTAAATGTGTTTAGTGGACATACTTGGAAGAAAATCAGATGTACATTCAATACACTTAATTCCTGGATTTTAAGGAAATTTGGCCAGAAGACTTTATTCAACGAATTGTCATTATTGAGCAGAATAAAATATAATTGACATTTATAATAAAAGTTGGTTAGTTGAAAATCTTAGGTTCCTCGCGAACAACTTTTAATTCCAAAAATAGTGTTTTGACCTATTCGAAAAAAAATTATTCTTTTATTTTTGAAGTTGGACAATTTACTTTTGTCAGTTCTCTGAACTTACCAATTTTGGAGCGACATGTATTTCACTATCACAACTACCATACTCGTTTTACCTCTAATATTTTAATAT